>SNQJ01S0018912.1:84264-132018 GCA_010110895.2 Picea sitchensis
CGGTCAAATGTGCCATCAAAATGTTTACAAAAAATATATATAGTACATATACAACATCTGTAGGCCGGTGAACCACCTCGCCCCTATTGATACAAAACTGGCATCACCACACCAAGTAGGCTCGCAAGCCTATATAAATACCAAAAAATTCAAAAATACATATAGAGACACTCATGCTGCCTCTAGAGCACCGCCACCTGGCCCTCTCTCGGGAGGCGGTACCCCACCAGCTATCGGTCCCTCCGACCCTGGGGGAAATTGCCCAGTCATCGCAGCACCTGCTATTGTGCTCTCTGGACCATGGTCCGCCACACCAACGGAACACCCATGCACTACTCCAGGACTCCCTCAATCTGGATCCGTGACCACATGCCCTCGGGCACTCCCTGTAGCACCACCTCCAAGCGGCGGTGAATATCCTCAAACTCTCCCCTGGCCTCGACCGAAGGAGCATGCAATGGCCCTGCACCAGGGTCATCAAAGTGGCATCTCCTAGATGCTCTCTCCTCATCAACAAGTCTTGCCTCATCATCCTCCCATCATCGCCTCTCTCCTGCCCGCAACTCTCCCGGCGGAGGTCTCACCAGCCCCTAACGACTTGGCACTCTAACCATATCAACCTCGCGCCTACAAGGCCCCACATATGCACATAAAAAAAACAAATGAGAGCATCATCATCCACCCATACATAAAAATATAGATGCTATACTATCTAAAAAATCAAAATACCACATCATACCTCTGTGGTCGAACACCTCTCCTGGGGGTAACACCATCTCCGGATCATCCCGAAAGTCCACCCTGAAATATGGGTATCACAGTATGATCTGTGGCATCTGACACCACACCTGTGTAGCCTCAGTCATGAAATAGTGGCCACCCTCCCCACCACCATGACGAATCAAAATCATTTCCCACCGCCTCAACTGCGGCTCTCACACACTAGGTGCACCCAACAACACTCTCGGGCGCAACATAGGCACCCTCTCCAGGAAAGACACCACCAAGATAGATGCAAAAGAGAACTACCCCGAGTCTGCAACTCGACACCTGTCTAGTTGCCCTAATATCTTGGCATGCAACATCAAGCCCCAGGAGAAATGCTCACCTGCCAGTGCCCTCCATATAATTCTCAATTGACCGCCATCGATCCACTGAGTCGCGAGGGACCCATATACTCTCACAACCATCGCTTCCACACAATAATGAACAAGGGCATCCATCGCCCCAATACTCACCACAGAACCTGACATGAATTTCTCTCTCGTACAGTACCACAAGGCTAAGGTAACCAACTGCATGTCCCACAGTATCACGGGCTCTGCCGGTAAAGGGGTTCCCCTAAAAGGGAGCCCCGTCAGAAAGTATACATCCTCCAAAGCATTAAAAGGAAGTTGCTCACCCCACACCATAAAACAATGCAGATTCGGACTCCACATCCGAATCAAGAACTACAAGAGGTACTCTTGAGCCTGTATCACAAGCACTCAAAGAACTTCAGTAGCCCACAAGTTGCCAAAGTATCACGGACCATCGGCTCCTCATTGGTCACTGCCTCCCATAGGCATAACCAATCTCTCTCCCTCCAATGAATCAGCATCGTCAAGACTGGTCACCTGCATCAACATATATAGTACTTGATCAGCTATCATCACCATAAAAAAACATCTAAACAATCCAAAAAAGTCAATTTTTTACACTTTTCAGCTTTGCCTCAAAGGCACAGTTGTTTTCCCCGATAGTGCACACATATGCGTGCCTGTTCATCCCACAGTCGCACAAACATGTGCACATGTCGGCGATATAGGGGCACACGCATGCACCCCTGTCACATAAACAGACGTGCCTTAGGGCGTGACTGTTCATCACATAGTTGCGCACATATGCACAACTGTTAGGACCACAGTCGTGCACGCATGCACAGTTGTGATTCGCACAGGCATGCATCCTATGCACACTTTTTTTCCTTGAGTGCCCCCATGCACAGTTGTCAAAGATACATCCATGCACACATGCGTGGGAATCCTTTGATCGCCTACGCACTAGGGGGCCCACACTCACTAAAACCCCCTGTACAACCCCCATACAGCCCTGCCCAAAAAACAAAACACTAAGTCCTATGCAAGAGGATACGACGACTAACCTGAAACTCACGGATCCTGGAACGGCTACCCCGATTGCCCAGAATATCCAAATCTCCTCTCAAATCACCCATACATTCACTACGACAGCAAGTACAAATGAGGAAGCATTGTGGGCCCTTCAACTATATATAGTCTATTTTTCCAAAATTCTAGACTCAATTTTGGGAGCTCCGAACGTCCGTTTTTCGATCCGTCTTCAAGCACGGGACCAGAATCCCACCACCTACACAATCATATTCCCTGGACCACTTTACACTTTCAACCCCAAGGGAGCATTTTTTTTATCATACTCACACTCAGGTATGCATGCTCACATTCACATCCTGTTGAATAATTGTTAAATGTTCTTTATCTTCAGATATTGTTCACGTCGGGTATTCGGTTTTCGTGTGTTCATGTACTTGGCCATCCTCCATCCACGCTATCCTTTTAGGTATATCATCAATACTGGCATGCAATCGTTCCCTCTGAATATCATTTGCATCTCCAGTAACACCCTCTACCATTTACATGTAGGGTCCACATGTCTGGCTCTGCAGTACCATCACCTCCACTACATTTTGGTACTGTCACCCGGTAGCACTCTTCCCCACATGAGTTGTCCCATTCATAGTCCCCCTTGGAATTTCGAAACTCATGCTTCTTTTACCCTTTAGAGATGGGAGTCTCGTTAGTCTTATGCATTTTTCGAGAATCAGCCACATACTCCTTCTCCTCATTTTGCTAACTTACCCAATGGACTCCCAGGTTACCTCATCATGGTTCTATGTTGACTGCACTTCCGCAGTATCATTCACCATCCATTTCATCCACCATCAATTTTCCCATCTACAGATTGTCCCCCATACATTTCCCTCCTACAGAAACCCACCTATGGGGCCCCAACCCTCCACTTATTTTTCCAAGCACCTTGCACCATCATCGGGCCAAGCCATCTTACACTAGGGCACCCATTTCTATATCTACACAGTTGTCCCAACTTATTTTTTATTGTTTTGATAATTGTACAAACCCTTTTTCTGCATTTTCATGGCTTTTTATTGTCGCCTTTAGCGACCTTCCTTTTTCGACAAAGAAACACTTGTCGCCCTTGGTTGGGGAATTTTTCACTTCCCGACATCATTGACACTATCCATAAAACCCCGAGCATCTTACAGGCCATACACCTTTTTTATCTTTGTGTTTGTCCATTGTGTCATGCCTCTGGCATAGCTCATCCTCATCTAGTCGTCCCCCTGGCACTAGATTCAGTTTTACGGTTGTTTCCACTTTGCATATCCCCCCAACCAAGGGAAATCTTGAGTTTCACCGCATCTTGACTTCGTCCATATACCTCATCAGTTCCTGATCTCATCCATTGGATTTCATAAAGCTCTTTGCTTCTTGGAGTCGTGTCTCCCTTTCTGTCGACATCAGCACGGTTTCCAAAAGAGCGACAGTATCTTGACTCTCATTACCTTTACAATGAGGATCCTCGGACAGCGCAGGGAAAACCACCATTGTTCTCTATTGTTGTTGACCCCCATAACATTTGACTTCAACACTATATCATGTTACGGTGGGTCTTACTTTGCGACTATCGCAGTTGTTTTATCTTAACCGAAGACCTATGAAATTTGATAAACTATTAATGTCTACACATTATCGACACATATCACAGGTGTCCTTACCCTTTTTTCAGAGTTTTGTCCACCATCAGAATTTTCCTCTGTTATTATCAAACTGCCCCGGAGGGTGTTGCAGTGATCTACATCCACAACACATCTTCAGTTACTGTATTACATCTTTTTGAATTACATGACATGAGTATGGGGCATCCCTACCTCGTTTGTACACAGTTTTATTTTTTCTCCCACACCTTGGGAAAGGCTTGGGTCCTACAGGTTCCCCTCTCCTTCTAATGGATCACTCTTGACACTCCCCACAGCACTCTTTCTTACACAGGAACTCTCAGTAGAAGAAACATTGATGAATTTCAGCTATACATATGCTCCTAACCTCATCCATCAGGGGGCATTTGTTATCACTGAAATTTCATCCACAAATGGTTACAGGAATCTAGCATCTTCAAACAGATATTAGTTCACCCATGGACCAAAAATGACCAAAAATGCATTTCCAAAAGGCCCAAAACTATACAATCAGCAACAAAATCATCATGCGCTAAGACTACACAAGGAGCACGCACACATGCGCCATTTAGAAACGCAGGAAAAAGCGCACATGAGAACGATGCGCGGTTGTGGATGCAAAAAATAGTGCATCCCTCAAAGTGACGCATTTATGATATTGGTCAGCCTCCCACCCACTTTTGGTTCAGCTGGGTAGTTTCTCAAAGACCTAAGGGTGCCCTAAATGGCCCATTGTTCACACTAAAAGTTGGTTGAATAATGCCTCAAAGTTATGCTATAAAAAGAGGCCATGGGTGCACTACATTTTCAAGGGAATTCATTTGTATTGTTATTTTGCCTATATTATCTTAGAGAATCCTCTTTTCTCATCAAGAGTATACAAGCACCATCACATTTAGCCATTCATATCACCTTTTGAGTGAATGTGTTTTCGATTTTATTCACCATTTCCTTCTAGTTTGTTACTTGTAAGAAGAGCTCAATCTTTGGGGGTTCAAGAGCCCTCCCTTGAAGGAAGAGGGGACCCATATATCTCCCTTTATCTTTGGTGTTTTCTTTCCACTAATACAATCATTTCCATTGGTGGCATGAATGTTGTTTATTTCTTGTTCTAATGTCCTTATGCACTCTAGTTTAGTTTCTTTGAATGTTCTTAGTTTAGTTCTTTGCTTATCTTTTATGCTTTATACTTCTAACTCTTTCCTTCACTGTTGTCTTGCCTAGCTAACCCAAATGGGATTTTAAGCACCCTTATCTTGCTCATTTAGGTGACAAAAGAGGTGTAATAGAAGGTAATTATTGAGATCATTATAACATGATTTTTTTATCAATGGAACGTAACAAGATTATTGTGCATAGAGTGTTGCCTCTTCTTGCCATACTTTTTCTTCATGATCCTCAAAATCCATGGCCTCGGTTTTTAATTTACATAGGCCTTGAACTTTGATGATAGTTACTAGTTTGAGTTCAAGGTCATATTCATGTAAATTTCTCATCCAGTTGCCTCGTCTTTCACCCTCTTCCCTTTGTACAAAGAGAGATCTAACCTCCGGTTGAGGGACAATCAACTTGGTGTGATTTTTCAGTATATAAGGCCCGAATTGTTTAATGGATTTTTGAACAACAAAAACTTACTTGTCCACCTGTATATAATGTAGTTCATCTCCTTGGATTCTAGTGCTCATAAAGGCCATGGGACATCCGTTCTCTTGTTGATCTTTTTGAGTAAGCACTACTGCAAGAGAATGATCTGAAGCGAATGTGTACAACAAAAAGTCTTTGGTGAAATATAGACTTTGAAGTGCAAGGGAAGTTGCTATGGTAGCCTTAACTTTTTTGAAGGCATCTTTCTCAATAGATGTACATTTGAATTGAACATCTTTCTTAATCATCTGTTGAAAGGGTTTAACTATTTCGGAAAAATCAATAACAAATATTCTCATGAAATTAATTTTCCCGAAAAATGACTGCATAGACTTTTTACTATGTGGGGGTGGGATATGCATGATGGATTTTCCATGTTTCGAGTAAAAAGAAATCCCATTATTATAAACAATATGCCCCAATACCTTCTTAAACAACAAAGATGTTTTTCTTGGGGTTGAGGGAAATACCATACTTCCTGCATCTTTCAAAAATATATTTCAAATGTTGTGGGTGATCAACTCTTTTCTTGGAATATATTGTAACATCATCAAGATAAATCACCATGCTATAATCGATCAGACCTTTAAACTCTATATCAATTTTCCTTTGTAAGGTAGCACCAACGTTAATTAGGCCAAAGGGAATTCTACGATATGCAAATGTTCCCCACTTTATTCTGAAAGTGGTCTTTAATCGGTCTAGTTTGTTAGAAATTGTTTTGTCATTGATGTCAAAGGGTGTCATTGATATCACAGTCAGGGGGACACTAACTTTTTTCAATGATAGAGAGAAGAGAATATCAAGGAAGCATCCAAACTACAGAGAAAGTTGATCATGTTCTTGCGTGGCTCTATGTGAATGAAGGCAAGAGGAACGAAACAACCCTGAAGAAATCAAGGAACAAGATTTGACAGGTCCAAGGATCAAACCAAAAACTGTAACATGAATCATTGAAAAGAAGAGGAAATAAGGAGCATCATTGTGCGTTGTTGAGTTTCTATGAGACATGCGTTGTTGAGTTTCTAAGAGATATTGCATGCAGTCGTAAAAAGGTCTGCAAGGTTCACATTCAAGGGTGATGAGGATTTATTCATGAAGTGTCTGCATCTTAGGGTAAAACACGGGTTGAAGAATTGGATTTCAAGTCCAAAAGGCGCAAAGGAGGAAATAACAAAGAAAATAATATCCCACATTCACAAGGAAAAACAACTATAAAGAGTTTATAATGAAAAGATGACATCAAGTTGTTTGAATGTGAACGTGAGCTATGAAAACAAACACAAAATGTTAAATTTTGTCGTAAAAATTGTGAACCTGGAACATGTTAAATACTAACCATTCATCTCCTGAGATCAAGGGTTAAGATCAAAATATTGGGGACCGATACGTGGTGGGCTAGCTCAGCCACATCAGCACCATGAAAACAACCTCATCAATGCCATTTGTCTAGTCATATGAGTTCCACATTAGAAGGAGTCCATGTAAGTGCCACAACAAGTTGTTCTACATATGCTACATACATTGCCACGTGTCAATGCCACATAATCTAGGGGATGAAGAATATGTCCACGTAGAAGCCACCTCAGCTACAACATCAGCACGTGAGATCTTGAAAATCGTCCAAGTATCAAGACATCACAGATATAGTGAACATGGTGAAGGATCAAGAGTATGTGAAGAAATGGGCACAAAACAACAGACCCACGGTGAAGATCTTGAAACATAACTAAGTACCAAGAATTTCTTGGATGGAGATGTATTGAAAATGAATACGTATGGAAATGTCTCATGGAGTGGGGTGAACTATGATAAATTGTCTAAGTGTAAGAGACCTACAACGACAGTTCAAAAAATTGATTAAGTACAAGAGAATTGCGGCAGGAGTTCAAAAAATTGACTAAGTGTCAAGAATCGGTCGAACAAACAAGGTCATGAATAAGATAAGAATGGAGATGTCTTAGAGCGCGGTGAGATATAAAAAATGACTAAGTATCAATAAAGAGTCGGACAAGCGGAGTCGACAAGAGAAGAATGTATATGTATCGCGGAACCGAGTTTGAAAATAAACTAAGTATAAGAGACCAGTGGTAAGATCTCAAAAAACAACTAAGTATCAAGAATTGGTTGAATGTACAAGGTCACAAATATAAGAATCGGGAAAATGTTGTAGACCTGCAACCCATGGAGAAATCTCGATAATTGGCTAAGTGTCAAGAAATGACTAAGTACCAAGAACAATTAGTCAAAGAGATAGACAAGTGAATCAAGAAAAGGCTTAGACCCATGGTGAGATATAAAAAATTGTCTAAGTATGAGGAATCAATCAAACTACCCAGTAGGTCGCCACTTGTCACAAATCAGATGACCTAGGAGGTCACCACTTGTCAAAGATCGAATGACCCATAGGGTAAGAGATCCAATTATCTAGTGGTTTCCACGCGTCATAAATCATATGGCCCAAACGTAAGAGATCTGATGGCCCAAGACGCCACCACTCGTCACAGATCGAACGATTTAGAGGGTGAGAGATCTGACAACTTGTGATGTCTCATAGACTCATAGTGAAATAATTAGAAAAGTTTCTATGAGTGCAAAGTGAGTGTGGCAGAACACGAAGGTGCATTATGGAGGCCATGAAAGTATGAAAATATATGTCTTATACCTGTGAAGAAATGATTGGAAATGCATCTAAGTATAGGTGCAAAATGAGTGCGGTGAAACTTGAGAGTTAATCTGGAGGTCGCAGAAGTTTAAATGAAAAAGAGATATCCCTTAGACCGACGATGAATCCATCAAGACAGATCGACAGTCGAGATCAACCCAAGATCTAATCGAACGGTGGTTGTATGTTGAAGACCAAGTGGTCCCTATATGCTAAAGAAGAATAGATTGATGGATAATATATAATCAAGGGAAGATCAAATAGTTGTTGTGCATTATGGTTGCATGGAGTGTTTGGTGAACAAGGAATGAGATCGATGGTCGAGAGTAACCCGAGGTCCAAATTGAATGGTTGTTGTGCATCGTGATTGCATGGTGTGTTCTTGAGGACAGTTAAGTAGATCGACGATTCTAATTGCACAGAGGTCCAAACTAGACAATGGTTATGTGATGTGGTTACATGTGGTTCCAATATTCTAAAAGTATATCGACGATCTAAATCAAATCAAGGATAGATTGGATGACTACTGATCATTGAGGGTGTATTGTATGTTTTGATGGGTAGAGAATGGATCAATGACCATGATTGATTTGAGGGACTGATCGAACCACTACTGAGTGTTGGAGTCTACACTGAGGTCTAAGCGAATATCACACACAAAACCAAAGGGGGTCTATGTCAGTTTCTGAGGAATGTCACAGCTCAGTTTTGAGGATATTTGGAGCCAACTTCATGGACATACTTTTGTATGTGGAAAAATTCATGGAAGTATGGAATTTATAAATCACATTTTTGGAATCTAGTTTAAGTGTGTGTAAGTAGTTGAGAAAGAATGGGAAAGTGTGGAGTTCTAAAATTTCATAACCAAGTGTGAAATATGTAAGTGTTGTGGAAGCAAGTTGTGGATGAGGAAGAGGAGCTATGAGATTCTTAAGAGAAAGAAAATGAAAGAAATAAAAATGTATTTGTATGAGTGTGGATACAAGGTGCAAGGAAAAAAGGAACTTATGAAGCTAAGTAGATTGATGTTTCCAATAAAATTGGTATCTACGTGCAGTGTTGAGTTAGTGCTCAGCTAAGGGGATTCGTGTCTCCTATGGGTGGGTGCCCACAAATATAAGAAGTTGTAGTTTGATTCCTACAGAAAGAACTAAGTTGGTGCTCAGTCAAGGGGATTGGTGTCTCCTGCAGGTTGGTGCCTGCAAATATTATTTATGATTTGGTTTTCAAGAGAGGAGATTGGAGTCTCTTGTAGGTTGGTGCCTACAAGAATTGTAATAGTAGGTTGGTTCCTACGAAATTCATAAAGAAAATTTGTGTGGTTTTCTCCCATTTGGTTTTCCACATTAAATATTTGTGTATTGTGGATTATATGTTGGTATATACATTTCTCTTTAACTACTTATTATTGGTGAAGTAATAAATCAATAAAGATTATAAGAAAAGTAAAAATAGTCCTATATGGATTCACCCCCCCCCTCTTAGTATAAGTAAGTGTGCCAACAATTGGTATCAGAGAAAGTTCCTTTAGGAACAGTCTAACCATTGGAAGGTGATTCTTTGTAGCACACATGGATTGGTTGTTAGTTCATTTGTTAAATGGAACAAACTATGCAATATGGAGTATAAGAATAGAGGCATACTTGTAGGCACTGGGTTATGATGTTTGGAAATCAATTTCCATTGGTACACACCCTCAAAATATCCACCAATAGATGAAGTTGCAAAGGATTCAAGTGAAAATGATACAATAGCAATGAATGTCATCTTAAGTGACTTAGTGGATTGTGAAAAAACCAAAGTGGGACAGTGTACATCAGCCAAAGAGATTTGGGATAAGCTACAAGATATTTACGCAAAGAAAGGATCCTTGAAATGTCAAAATGGACAAGGATAGAAGAATATGAAACAAGTGACAACTTAGATAGTGAATCTAATGCTAAAGAAACCAACTTTTCCAGGAAGCCTGAGAGAGGATCAAACAAATACAAAGGTAACATTCTTTCTAAATGTTTTAATTGTGAAGAAGTAGGATACTTTGTTGCTAAATTCCCTTATGCAAAAAATAGAAACATACAAAAGAAGAATCTATATTACAATAAGGACAACAACTCCTTGGATGACAGTGACAGTAAAACAAAAGAGAATATCTTCACGACCCATGAAACACAATCTAATGAATTGGAAAAATGAAGCACAAATTTGAGAGGAGAAGGCAATCCTAAGATTGAAGAAGCAGAAGTAATAAATTAATTGATAGAAAGAGAACTAAAAGAAAAGGAACAATGTTGTGAAAAGCTTGAAGCAAAAATTGCCTCTTTGAAAATAATTAGAAGAGATAGTCACCAGTTGAACACAAACCTGAAGTTTAGAAAGAGTACAAAAATATTAGATAATATTCTCAGTTGTCAAAGGTCCCCATCTATCAAAACAGCTATTGGTTATGACTGCAATCAGAATACCCTTGAAAAGTTTGCAAGCTCTAATTCATCAGAGAAGAAAATCAAAGATAGGTATGAAAGTTATACATGTGTTCTTAAAATCTCAAGTCACAACGAAGACAACCACAAGGAAATAAATCATGACCAGCAAGAGACTGATTTCTCATTCAAGAAAGATAAGGATAAGTTTAGAAGAGTTGCTTCATCAAGAAGACCCTTCACAACCAGGTATCAAAATCTTTTTATTGTTTATCGCTTTTCCTGCAAAAATTTTGGTCATAGCAATAGATTACAAAGCTTATGGAGGAAATAATTATATGAGAAATAGAGTAGTAGCTCTCAAAAAAATTACAAGGATATCAAGACTAGAGGTTATCATGGTCCTATTGGTAGAAACTACAATCCATTTTCTCCTCTACATTACAATGTTGAATGTTACAAATGGAATAACTATGGACACATAGCATGATATTGTAGAAGCAGCGTGATAGAATTTTCTATACCAAGATAAAAAAAAAGGGTATGGGAGAGAAAACAAGGAGAATAAATTAAGGAATAATGTGAGCTAGCTTTGTATGCACAAAACAAAGAATAGAATACCATCACCAAACAAAATAAATATACTACAAAAGTTTGGAAGAGGAAACAACAAGAAGAAGAAAATACATCCATAATGACGCAAACTACACCCATAGCACAAAATAAATGCTCAAGTCACATAAGCAGTGGACCAAAGTTTTTAAAAGGTATTATCAAGGAAATGGATTCATGCAATAATGGGGAAGTTTCTTGTAATCCCAATTAGACCAAGGAAGAAAATCGGCATCTTGAAGATATACTTGAAAAGAACTTCATAAGAGAGGCGGAAGAAATTGATAGTTCTAAATATAAGGAGACTCTTTTGAAAAAGATGGGACATGTAGGAGAAGACAAAAAAGTTGTTGTGAAGGAAAAGGAACTAATATTGAATGATGGGAGAATAATGTTGATAAGAGAAAGAAGGCAGATATTTCATCCAATACAAGCAATCACAAGAGTAGATGTCATAGAGAGCCTTCAAGCATCCAAGGAAAGAAGTCAGCAAGATTGAAGCAATTCATGAGGGGATGATAAAGTAATTCGTAAAAAAAATTCCATTTGTAATATGGCATATGATGAAACAAAGCAGGGAAGGAGGCTCCCAAGACACAAGCATGTGCAAAAGAAATGATGAAGCATGAAGTTGAAGCACTCAAAAGGGGATAGATTGGAACAAAGTATTCTACAAGTTTAACAACATCACCATTGCAAGAAGATTATAAGAAGTATGTTCTCCAAGATCTAGACTGAATCTCTACAAGGTCGATAGAAATAGACTGCTAGAAGAAGATTAAATACTTTATCATTCACAAGTATGATGCCACTATGACATAGAAGACAATGTTTGAGAAAGGAAGAAACCACATATTAAAAAGAGGAAGCTCCATGTTCCCAAAGAAAGTAAATAATATGAAACCCATGATGAATTTGTTATGAGTTTTGGGAAAGATATGAGAAGAAAGGAATACTGGAGTTGCATGTAAAAATACATTAGTAGGATGAAAATCAAAAGTTGGAAGAGCCTTTAGAAGCTATGAAGGCATGCAATAGCTTGAAGAATCAAAGAACATGGAGATGTTATAAGTTGTAGATGGAGAACAAAGACAAAATGGAAGGAAATATCTGAAATTATAAATAATTGATCAAAACAAGTAGAGATATGACTATTTTGGTTATGTATTCCACTTAATTGGAAGAAAATGATAGTTGAAGAAATAAAGATATAATGTTCATACTTGAATATGTTGGAATACAAAGAGGGGGGGTGAATCGGTATGAGCACTTTATTATCACTTTTAACCACAATTTGTAATCATTAATTTCATCAACATTATATCATTAATATATCATGAGCAATATAAATCAATAGAGCATAATAGACATCCACAGAAACATAGTACACCAGAATTTACATGGAAGCCCAAATGGGAGAAAACCACAGAATTATTTTCTATATATCAAAAGAATACATTAATTGGAATCACCAACTTCCCAATTCTTTAGCTACAACTAGAAGGAGGCTATGACCCCCTATTTATAGGCTCCAACCTGAAGGAAGCTACAACTCCCTGAATTATCTAGCTCCAACCCCCTTATTCTTAGGCTCCAACTTGAAGGAAGATTCAACTCCTTGTGTTCTCTAGAACCAACCAGAAGTAGGCTACAACCCCATTTCCTTGCCCCATCCTTCCACCCTGAAATATAAATGTAGACCAAATTGTCACTGCCATTGATACTGTCACTACCTATGATAATCAACCTGTCACTATCACTTCAACCTGTAATTGATCATCAACATGTAACCTGTCACTGTCACATCAACCTATAAATGATCATCAGACTACAACCTATAACTGCCACTATCACTAATACATAACCCAGATCTATTCATATGGACCATATCAACATCAAGTATCCAACCATGTACCACAATGGACCTCAAGTATGCATCATACCATATACCATAAGATATGCCTCAAATGTATGCCGCTATCACAAATATGTGTCTCTAACAATGAACCATAACAACCATATACAATATACCAAGGATATGTTTGAAGCATGTACCAATGACACCAAAACATGGACCTCAAACATATGCAACCATAAACCAAAAGGGCCTCCAAAACATGCCTCAAGCATGTACCATATCATCCATGATAAACACACACAAAGAACATACCTTTGATATTGTAGACACTCTATTGTATAAAACAACAAATGAGTAAACCAACATGGGCATCAACAATTTGGTACAAGCATCTCTTCACACCCTCTCACAAGGTTTTCACATATCTGTGACTTCCTTCATTGCTACCAACAGATATCTGCACTTTTCTCCACTGAATCTTGTGTACATATGTGCCCTTCTGACCTACAACCCATGGATACCTCAGAAACTAGGGTTACTCACAATTTATACAACTCTGAGACTTTCACCTTCGACCTTCCTTTGCACCCTCATACTTTCTACCTCAGAGTGTACCTCAGATTCTCCAATAGATCAAAAGTTATTCACAAGATAGATAATCAATAGAGATGTGTATGAATTGTACTTATGAAAGACTCCTTGAGGGGTATTTATCCTTTTTATAAGTAACTTCTTCCTTACTTTAGGGGTTTCTTTTTACAACCACTTAACCCTTTCATTAATTGTCTTGTAACCAACTAGGGGCTTCATAACCCATCCTTGGGGCTTCCAACTTCATGATATCATAACTCTTCAACCGTGAGAAACCACATGGAATACCACCTATCACTAGAAACGGAACGACAAGGATGATACATTTATGACTATGTTACTTTCATTTACACTATCCTTCATTTCCTTATTCCTCAAACATATTTTGGCTTCATGATCTCACCTATGGGGCTTCTTGTAGACTTCTTCAAAGAATCTTCCCATGAGGGCCATGCTTAGAGATACGCCATAAGGGGGCCACTTTAGAGACTTCTCCAAATACACCCATCACTTTTTTTGACATAAATGACAACCACTGCTTGTTGACATCAATGAAAACCAACTATCGAACAATTTCCCCCTTTGGCATTGATGGCATGGGAACACTCATGCTCCTCCTATGACCATCACTCTCCCTATGACCAATGGTCCCCCTCTCTTCATGCATATTTTCTTTTTCTTTGTTTCCATGCCTTTGTTTTCTCTCTCCCCCTTTGACATCAATGGAAAAGGTTAATTCTCCTTGGGGCTTCTCCCCCTACCAAAAAGCCTCTACTTTCTCTTCATGGTGCTTCTTTGTGTAAGTCTCTGATGTATATGAAAAGCATTCAAAATATTATTTACTCAAATTCTTCATGTCTTCTGCTTGTCTCCCCTTGTCTAACTATGCCTGATGTCGTGTGGATCATTGTGGGGTAGAAATTATTCCAAGTTTATATTGAAGATATTCAAATTTTTCCCTTAGAAGAGGTTTGGTGAAGATATTTGTAATCTTCTCTTTTGTCCCAATGTACTATAGCTTGATGTTCTTCTCTATAACTTGTTCCTATAGAAAGTAAAACTTGATCAAAATGTGCTTTGTCTTGGAATGTGTTACTGGATTCTTGGAGATGCTGATAGCACTAGTGTTATCACAGAGTGTCGGAATAGGCTCATCATATTCCACCTGTATATCCTACAAGGTGTGCTTCATCCAGAGAACTTGAGTGCAACATGTTGCCACTGCAATATATTATGCTTTCATTATGGACAAATATATTTATGATTGTTTCTTTCTTATCCATGATACCAAACACTCATTTAAGTAGAAAGTTGTTCCACTTGTACTTATTCTATCATCAATGCTACCTACCCAATCTACATTTGTGCAGGCAACCAAAGATAGTCCTTTCCCTTTTTAATACCATAATCCAAAATATTTTGTTGCCTTGAGATATCTGAATATTCTCTTTACTGCCATAACATGTGTTTCTTTCGGTGCTTCTTGAAATCTGGAAGCTTGTCCAACTTCTTGCATCACATCTGGTCTTGACATTGTCACATAAAGTAAGATTCCAATCATCGATCTATAGAGTCCCTGATCTGCATCCTTCGATTCATCATCCTCACTCAACTTGCAATTGGTCTACATAGGAGTACTCACAGGTTTACAATCTTCCATTCCAAACTTCTTTAGCATTTCTTGGATGTAATTATTTTGGGAGATGAAAATACCCTTATAACACTGACATATCTGTAATCCCAAAAATAAATTCAACTCACTGAGAAAATACATTTTGAACTCATTTTTCATATCTTTGGCAAAATTTTGACTCATCATATCATCATCACTTCCGAAGATAATGTCATCTACATAAACTTCAATTATAAATATATTTGCTCGATCCACTTTTATGTAGAGATTGTTGTCTACATTGCCCTTCCTAAATCCTTGTTGTTGTAGATACATGTCCAATCTTGAATACCATGCTCTAGGGGCCTACTTGAGTCCATACAACACTTTCTTCAGCCTCTAAACATAATCTTCCCCTTCTAAAAATAAAAATCCTTCTGGTTGTTCGATGTAGACTTCTTCGTCTAAATCTCCATTAAGAAAGGTTGACTTAACATCCATCTAATACACCTTGATTATTTTGGAACATGCATAGGCTAATATCAATATGATTGCTTCCATCCTAGAAACTGGGGCAAAGGTTTCTTCAAAATCTATACCTTCAATTTGAATGTATCCTTTGCATACTAACCTTGATTTGTTTCTAGTTACATGTCCATCCTTGTTCAATTTGTTTCGGAAAACCCACTTTCTACCAGTGACGTTCTTGTTCTTCATTCTTGAAACCAGTTCCCGTGTGTCATTATTTTATATCTAATCCAAATCTTCATCCATAGCCTTGATATGATGTTCATCTTTGTTGGCTTCTTCAAAATTTCTTGGTTCAACTGTAGATAATAATGCTAGGTGTTGTTGTTCTGGTGAAAGTATTATTCTTCGGGTTTCAACTACAACATCTTTATTCCCAATAATTCATTCTGGTGGATGATTTTTCTGTACTCGTCGGCTAGGTGTCTTAAGAGGTATATGTTTCTCATATTCCTCTTGTTCTACTTATGGTTTCTCTTCTTCTTTTGCTCTACTTCTTCTTCTTTTAGATATTCCTCATTATCCTACTCTTTTGAATATTTGCTTCCTTCTTTTCCTTTCTATAGATCTGTCTTGGAAATAATTACATTGATGCTTTCTGTAATTCTGTTGAGTCTTGGACTGAAGCATTTATATTCTTTTCTTTTTCTTGAATATCCAACTAGTATTCCCTTATCAACTAGGGAGTCATATTTCCCAAGCCTGTCGTCTTCTCTTTTGATATAACATTTGCTTCCAAATATTCTGAAATTCTTCACATTTTCAGTCTTCCTTTCCATAACTCGTAGGGAGTCTTGTCATTGTTACTTCTGAGCATTCCTCTGTTCAGGATGTGAATTTTTGTATGTACTTCTTGTGCCCAAAATATGTCACTCAACTTGAAATATTTCAACATAGTTTTCGCCATTTCTGCATTGTTTTGTTCTTCCTTTCAAAAACTCCATTTTGTTGAGGTGTCCTGGCTACCGAGAACTGTCTCTTTATTCCATGTTTTCCACAGAAGTCCATGAATTCCTTTGATGTAAATTCCCCTCCATTGTCTGATCTCAAACACTTGATTTTCAAATCCATCTCGGTCTCAACCATCTCTTTATATATCTTGAAGTGTTTGAATGCCTCCAACTTCTTCCTGATAAAGAAAATTACAGTCATTTTTGTGCACTCATCAGCTAGTAGCATAAAATATTGTTCTCCATTCAATCCCTTCATTCTTATAGGTTCACATAGGTCATTGTGTACAATCTCCAATGGTTTTGTCATGGAATACTCTTTTGATTTGAACTTGGTCCTGGTTGTTTTCCTTGTAGACAATGCTCACATAAAGTATTTGTTGGCTTTGATATCTCAAGTGTTTATTTCACTACTTCCTTTCTATTGATTTTTACAAGGTTATCAAAGTTCATGTGAACCATTTTGTTGTGACAGAGCCAACTTTCATTTTCCTTTCCTAAGCAACATCTTTCCTTCCCAATTTATTTGTAGCCACCAACTTGCATGATCATCCTTTCCTTATCTCACACTTTTTCTGAGTCAAACACAAGCTTGTGTCCTTGATCACACATTTGACTTACACTTAGTATATTGTTCTTCATAGCTTCGACTAGTAGGACATTTTCTGCCTTGGCGTCTTTGCTTCCAAGCTTGATTGTGCCTTTTCCTATAATTCTGGTTGAGTTATCATTTGCAAATGAAAATAATCCATCCCATTCCTTCTTTAGTGTCAGGAACATGTTATTGTCACCTATCATGACCTTCAAACAAACATTTTCAACATACCACCCTCTTTTCTTATGTTGAGCTTGTAAAGCAAGCAAGCATTCTTCGGTGTTGAATTGATCTTGCTTCCTTATCCATATCCTTTGTGGTTCCTATTTGATATTTTGCTTCGGTTCCCTTGGAGGAATATTTAGTCTACAATCTTTGTCCATGTGTCCAAAATTGTTGCACTTGTAGCACTCTACTTCATTACTTAGTGAACCAAAATTGTTGTGATTTTTGTTTTCTACTTCATGTGACTTTCTTGGATAACTGTTGTTTGAATAGCCTTCATAGTTGCTTATGTTCTTGTCATAGGCTCTACAGTTTGCAGATTTGTGACCGAAATTGTTATAATAATATAATAAACCAAGAAAAATAGTTTGATACCATGATGTAGGGGATATTTTGAAAGTTTTTTCTCTTCTAAAGCCTTCTTCTTCTTGAGATGTTGCTAATTGTTGGTTCTGTGTTCTGAATCTTCTAGGTGGTCCAGTTCCTCTGTGATTTTCTTCTTGAGTACCTCTGACTATTTATGCATAGGTTGTTTGTTATGCTTCATGTTTTTTCATCTTGGAGCTCGAACCCTTCTCGGTCTACATCTGGTTGTATCCTAGTATGGACCTGTCATAGTGTGGCATTTGATTTTTCATGATCTCATCCAATATTTTGGTTTTATTCTACTGCATGTATTTCTTCTGAAGATCTTTTCTTAGAGTGACTATTTTTTCTTCCAAACTTTCAATCATCTTCTCCTTTTATTCTAACTAACTTCTGAGTCTTTCTTCAATCCTTCTGTATTCTTCTATTTGGATCTTTAACTTCTTGATTATCTGCTCGACTTATTCTAAGTTGGAATTTTGAGATCCTTCTTTCTTCTTTAACTCTACCTTGAGTGACTTGATTTTCTTTCTTTCTTTCCCCAATTCTTCTAAGGCACTGATTAATTCTACTTTGAAATCGAGTTCGCCTTCTTCTTCAGAATATTCTTCATCATATTCTACTGTCATGAAGAGTACTCTTTCTTAATCATTTTCACTATCAACATCCTTGTCTGATGAAGATTTGTCTTCCTTTGAGTATAAACTTTTCTTGAAGAAATTATTTTTGTTCCTTCTCTTGTCTCCTTTATTTTATTTTTATTTTTCTTCTTAGGATCTTCTTCTTCATCGCTACCTGTATTATTATCATAAGGAAATTTAGAAGAAAAATGACCAATACCATCACAATTAAAAAATTTCAATGGAAACATAACTTTGTACTTGTTGATTCCTCGTTTTAACTTCCTTACGAATTTTTCCACTTCTTCATCTTCCTTTGAATCATCGTTGTAGTTGCAATTTAGTTTTGATTTTTTCTTGTTTTGCTTCTTTTTCTTCTTGTATGCTTTGAATGCTACATCCTTCATGACTCGATTCTCTTGTTCTATCCTCATTTCATAAGATTTGAATATTCCATGTAGCTCGTCCATGCTCAAACTGTCAAGATCTATTATTTCTTCCAGGATTGATATCTTGGGATCAAATATCATAGGTAGAGATCGTAGAAACTTTTCAATGACCATGGATTCATCAACTTCTTCTCCCAATAATATAATAGTGTTAAATGTTTTGTCAACCCATAGAAATTAGGTTGCAATGTCTTCATCTTCCTTCATCTTCAATTGCTCAAACTTAGCTCTAAGGGTTTGAAGCATAGCTCCCTTGACTTTGATATCTCCTTCATAAATATTTTGAAGTTTATCCCAAATATCCTTTGTGGTCTTGCAATGCATAACTTTGACAAATACTGAATCATCCAAACTGCTCAGAATGGTGCCTTTAGCCTTTAAGTTGTTTTCGTTGAGTTTCTTTCCATCTTTGTCGGTTGGGTGAGTGGTTGGCATTGCATATCCATCTACTATTGAATTCTAAACATAAAATCCATGTGCCTGTAAAAAGGTTTGCATCCTTTTATTCCAAAAGCCATAGTTTTGTCCATTAAACTTGGGTTATCCAATCTTAGTGTATTCCATGATCTCCTTCCAATGGTTAAACTGTGTCTTGAAGGAATTGCAATGATTCCAATTGTTAGAATACTGATGGGGGGGGTGAATTAATATGAGCACTCTATTATCACTTTTAACCACAATATGTAATCATTAATTTCATCAGCAGTATATCATCAATATATCACGAGTGGTATAAACCAACAGAGCATAATAAACATCCACAGAAAAACAGTACACTAGAATTTATGTGGAAACCCAAATGGGAGAAAACCACAAAACGTTTTTCTTATATATCAAAAGAATAGATTCATTGGAAGCACCAACTTCCTAGTTATTTAGCTACAACTAGAAGGAGGCTACAACCCCTTATCTACAGGCTCCAACCTAAAGGAAGCTACAACTCCCTGAATTATTTGGCTCCAACCAGAACGAGGATACAACCCCTTGATTCTCAGGCTCCAACCTTAAGTAAGATCCAACTCCTTGTGTTCTCTGGAAGAAATCAAAAGGAGGCTACGAACCCCTTTCCTTTCCCCGTCGTGTTTCCCTAAAATGTAAATGTAGACCAAACTGTCACTACCACTGATACTTTCACTACCTATGATAATCAACATGTCACTGTCACTTTAACCTGCAACTGATCATCAACCTGTAACCTGCCACTGTCACATCAACCTGTAACCTGTCACTATCCATGTCATCGATATATCAACTAGATCTACTCATATGAACCATATCAACATCAAGTATCCAACCATGTACCACAATGTACCTCAAGTATGCATCATAACATATACCATAAGATATGTCTCAAATATATGTCATTGTCACAAATATGTACATATAACAATGAACCATAACAACCATATAGAATATACCAAGGATATGTCTCAAGCATGTATCAATAACACCGAAACATGGACCTCAACCATATGAAACCATAAACCAAAAGGGCCTCCAAAACATGCCTCAAGTGTGTGCCATATCATCCATGATAAACACACATAAAGAACATACCTCTAATATTGTAGACACTCTGTTGTATTAGACAACAAATAAGTAAACCAACCTGGGCATCAACAATCTGGTACAAACATCTCTTCACACCATATCACAAGCTTTTCATAGATCCGTGAATTCCTTCACTACTACCTGTAGATATCTGCACTTTTCTCCATTGAAGCTCTCATACATTCGCGCCCTTCTAACCTGCAACCTGCGTATACCTCAAAAACTAAGTTTACTCACAATTTTTGCATCCTATGGATACCTCAAAAACTAACGTTACTCATAATTTCTGCAACTCTGAGACTTTCACCTTCTACTTTCCTTCGCACCCTCAGACTTGCTACCTCATACTCAACCTCAGATTCGCCAATACATCAAAATTTCTTCACAAGATAGATAATAAATAGAGATGTGTGTGAATTGTACTTATGAAAGACTCCTTGAGGGGTATTTATACTTTTTCTAAGTAACTTATTTCCTTACTTTAAGGGTTTCTTGTTACAACCACTTAATCCTTTCATTAATTGTCTTGTAACCAACTAGGGGCTCTGTAACCCATCTTTGGGGCTTCCAACTTCATGACATCATAACTCCTCAACCATGGGGAACCACATGGTGTACCACCTATCACCGAAAATGGCACGACAAGGACTCTCCATTTAAGACTGTGTTACTTTCATTTACATTGTCCTTCATGTCCTTATTCCTCAAACATCTTCAAGCTTCATGACCACACCTCTGGGGATTCTTGTAGACTTCTTCAAATCATCTTCCCATGAGGGCCATTCTTAGAGATACACCATAAGGGAACCACTTTGGATACTTCTCCAAATGCACGCATCACTTTTGTTGACATAAATGACAACCACTGGTTGTTGACATCAATGATAACCAACTATCAAACAAAATATGTTGACATACGTCTATGTGAGTTTGCCATAGGAATTCATTGTATGAAGTGACTCGTTATGTCAAAGGATATGATGAAAGTTTCATTGAAAAGCACAAACTCAAGGTAAGCTACAGAAATACAAGAAGGTCGTTGGTTGCAGAGAAAAAAATGAGTAGTACAGTGTAAGGGGGAGTTATAGAAAGAAAGAAGGGTGCTAGTCGTAGAACAAAAAATAGAGAGTAGAGAAAAAGGTGGAGAAAATCCATTTTCCATTGATGTAAAAGGGGCTAAGTGCAGAGAAAAGGGGATATTTGTGGAAAGAAAGACTTGCAAGAAGCAAAGGAGTACCAAAATAACTAAGTGTTTCCATCAATGACAAAGGGGGAGTTTGTTGTAAATTATGTTGTCATTGATGTCAAAGGATGTCATTCATATCGCAGGAAGGGGGAGGAATGATTATTTTCAATGATAGGGAGAAGAGAATATCAAGGAAGCATCCAAAATAATACAACCAAAAGGAGATAAAGAAGTGTCCATACTACAAATCAAACCAGACAGAGAAAGTTGAGCATGTCCCTACGTGGCTCTATATGAATAAAGGAAAGAGGAACGAAACGATGCTGAAGAAATCAAGGAAAAAGATTTGACAGGTCCAAGGATCAAACTAGAACCCATAACATGAATCCATGGACAAACTGAGGAAAAAAGGCATGTGCTTTTTTGAGTTTCTACGAGAAATGCAATGTTGAGTTTCTACGAGATATTGCACATGGTCATAAAAAGGTCTGCAAGGGTCACATTCAAGTGAGGTGAGGATTTCCTGATGAAGTCTCTGCATATCAGAATAAAACATGATTTGAAGAATTGGAGTTGAAGTCCAAAAGGCACAAAGGAGGAAATAACGAAGAAAACAATATCCCACATTCATGAGGAAAAACAACTATAAAGAGTTTATAATGAAAAAGTGGCATCAAGTTGTTTGAACATTTACATGAGCTACAGAAATTGAAGCAAAATGTTAACTTTTGTCGTAAAAAATAAGAACTCATAACAGGTTAAATCCTGATAGTTCATCTTCTAAGATCAATTGTTAAGATCAAAATATTGGGGACCGATCTTGGTGGGCCAACTTAGCCACATCAACACCATGAAAACAACCTCATCAGTGCCATGTGTCTAGTCAAATGAGTGCCATATCAGAAGGAATCTGCGTCATTTCCACAACAAGTAGTTTTACATATGCCACGTATAGTGCCACATGTCAGGACATGTGTCTATGTCACATCATCCAGGGGATGAAGAAGATGTCTAGGTGGAAGCCATTTCATCTGCAACATCGGCATGAGAGATATTTAAAATCATCTAAGTATCAAGACATTATGGAGATAATGAAAACGACAGAGGATCGGGAGTATGTGAAGAAATGGGCAGGGACCCACAGTGAAGATCTTGAAAAATAACTAAGTACCAAGAATCGGTTGGACAAAGATGTCTCAAAAATGACTAAGTATGGAATTGTGTCACTGAGCGTGATGAACTATAAATAATCTGAGTGTAAGATACCCACGACGAGAATTTGAAAAATCGATTAAGTGCAAGAGACCCATGACAGGAGTTTGAAAAATCGACTAAGTGTCAAGAATTGGTTGAATGAACGAGGTCATGAATAAGAGAAGAATAGAGATGCCACAGAGCATAGCGAGATTTGAAAAATGACTAAGTATCAAGAATGAGTCGGACGGATGGAGTTTATAAGTGAAGAACATAGTGTTTGACATGGTATTATAGTTTTGGCATTGATGTCATGTTATGGTGTTGTCAGTCATTGATGTAAAAGGGGGGGATAATGTTGGACATGGTGTTACGGAGTTGGCATTGATGTCAAAGAGGGTCAATGTGATCATGATTATAAAAGGATAATCCAATATGGATCCATACAAGCCACAGATAGAGGATTTAATAAGACATGGTTTATTAAAAGTGGCATTGGAAATGAGAAATGTCTCAACAAAAGTATTTTGTTCATCCTTGAAGATATTATTTGATCCAAAAATATCTTTTAACGACAATGGTTGAGTTTTAAAGCATGAGTTAAATAACCATTTATGAATTGAATGAATGAGGAAGAATTGAAGAAGATACATGGCATCCATATAAACATATACAGATCTGTAAATAAGCATAAAGAAATAGCAAACCATAACAAGAGAAGTTGATAACAGAGTTCGGCAATCTCGCCTACGTCTTTGGGCCTTTGTCTCAGTGGGTGAGGATTTCTTATTTATGTTCAAAGCTTCAAAATTAAATCATATCAGTGTCAAATGGCTTACAAAATTATCTTGTAATGTTCTACCAGATCTCAAGAAACCAACAAAACTAACGGCATTGAAATCGGATGAACGAAGCTCCCAGAAATGGCCTGCAAAGGTGCTCTCCTCAATGGCTTCCCTGCATAAAAATGGATTTGGCTCAATGATTATTCATCATTTTCTTGTTCTGAACCTCCCCCATGGATTCAAGAACCTCTAGTTTATATAGATTTGAAGTGGGTAACAACCTCCCAACTTCTCCCTAAGATCTGGCCTCAAAAAGGGCCCAAGATCCTCCAAAAATGACCAAAATCTCTCAAAATTGCTGAGAAAATCACTTAAATCGTATAATAAGGTATTAAAACCACTTTTGGAAAAATATGGTGCGCCAGCCCCTGATTCTCAAGCTCCTGGTCACTTGGGCGTCTCCATGTGTCCTAGCGCCAAGCGCTAGCTCCTTAACTATCGGCCATTGGTCATTGGCAATGCCATATGTCCCTGTTCCTAGCTCCCATGCGCTCTAGCAGGTAGTTGGCCCCCTGACAGTGTAACCCATGGTTAAGCCCTTCGTCGACAGGATAGCCCAACCGACCAGGGCTAACCCTACTCTACGCCATATGTGAAAGTTTTGGGTCGTATGTGATTCCAACGTGATCAGGGGCTAGACCCCAATGGTTATCTACACACCAATTGTGTATGGAGTAGGGTCTTATTACAACGGTAAATGGTGAGTGTTGTGACTGGGGGTTGGGGCTAGGCCTGAGCCCTTACTCCACCCAAATGAAAACACATATCACTTTAACTATAAAGTTTGAACAATAGTTAATAAGGAACATAGTAGGCAGGTTGGTAGACCTACCCTGTCCAAGGCACCACCCGAACTGGAGATCACGGGTTCGAATCCCATGCACTCCATACAATTTTTCCAAAACAAAAACATCCAATGAATGGGTGCCAGATGGCACCTTTACATTCATTCACATAAATTCCACATGTCAATCGCTCATTCGACCACATGTATGCCCAAACAGCGTGACACTTGTACCTACCACATCAGCTCATGCCATGTCATCTCATGCCAATTGTACCTGCCACGTCATCCTGTGCCATGTTTCACCCTTACAGTTGTGCCACATTTCACGATCTAACTCGTCCACATATACACCTATCCACGTCAATGCTAATGCACCCTGCCACATCATTTGTATGGTCGTACGGCCTGTACAGTCATCTTCCACGTCAGCACTGTATGGACCGCAAAGTCAACGTCTTTTTTTTGCATGTTTGACTAAACGAACAAATCGCAATATCTTTCACATACGAAGTTCGTTTGAGCCCATTCAAGTTGTATTGGGTTCGTATCGACGAGCCCTACGCACACATCCGTTTTGAAGCCATCCTGAGAACTTTGATTTTTAGGCTTTCTTGGACCCATTTTGGTCCCGAGATCCAATTCTGAATCATCATTGGAAGAAATTTATAATAGAACCTCGAATAAATTATCACTATGTATTATTCTCTAAATTCAAGGAGAAATGATCAAATTATGATGCTTCAATCAAATACAGTAGGTGTCAAGGGTATGGTATAAAATTCTTAGCAAGGGAAATGCTTCACATATCCTTCATCGCTTAGTTCTTGAAGATTTTGTTGTATAAGATATTATGAAGAGTGACATTTACAGATCACTACCATCCATTCTCAAGGTGAACAAAATCAAGGCCCAATAGCTTCTCTCGGGGAATATAAGACTTACTATGAGATTTGTTTCCTCCAAGAAGGTGGATAAACAAGAATTGTCAATCTATAGAACTCAACATTGATCGTTGGATTAGAATGGAAGTACGATCGGATAGACCGAATGTAATTTGTGATTTAAAGAGCAGTGAATGACGATGATTGATTTGTGATCGGATTGGATGGTTCTAATATATTTCATGTCTAAACTAGCACAAAGGTTAATTGCAATGCTCAGTCTTGAAGTCTTTTATCAAATCCACTTTAATTTTTGTCACGTCCACAATCAATCTGATCGGATGACCCATATGTAACTTCACATTTTGAACTAGAGACAGGTTTAACTCAAAAATAAATTTGTGAAATTAATGTGGACCGTCCACTCAACCATTGATTAAAACCCAACCATTGATTTGATTAGAGCCTAGATAATCCTGGACCGTCCACTCAACACTTGATCAAGTCTAAACCATTGATTTTATTGGAGCCTAGATAAGAATTGTTTGTGCTCACTCTTGGTCATAGGTCAAAGTCATATGGAGTTTTTGAAGCAGTTAAAGTGATAGGATAAACATTGGTTATAGTTTGTGGTCATTTGGTGAATAGAGAAATGCCTTCGGGATAAAGTATAGAACAGGCCTTGCACCTCGTCTGTTTGGCTATTGGTCACAATGCTTGGTCGTATGGGAAAAGGGGCCACGATTTAGCAATTATCCATCATTTTGTTCCAGGTAATTCTAAAGACCAAACAAAGGATTGAAAGTCATTTTAGACTTGGAGCTTAGAGCAGTTGTCATGCACAATGTTCTTGATGCAAATACTAGAGAACATCAAGCAGAATACAACTCACGCCATTTTGTAGCATTTGAATAAAAATATAGTACTATTGAAAGGTGGTTGGCTTACTAATTCCAATTGAGAATATTATTCTTCACTTAGGATATTTTGAAGAGAGATCAAGGTCATCTGATTACTTAAAAGAAAAGAAGAAATATTTTTTTAAAACAACATTATTGTTGTGAAGAGGCACATTGATTCATTGCTCTTTTATGAGGAGACATAATGGTTCAATATCATACACCTTTTGGAACACTATATAAACAGAAAAATGTGGTGAAAAATAAAGTGTCTCTGCAAGCTAATTCAGAAGATCTAAACAAAATCAAATTCCAATAAATAACATTGAAACATTCACATCAAGTGAGGGTGGAAGGGAGGAGCAAGGGAGGATTGGAGTCCTTTGCACGTTGAAGCTTGAACAACATCGAGTTGCAGCTTCCTCAAGTTGTTGCTTAAAAACATAAGATTGGATTCCTCTATAGGTTGGAGCCTGATCTATAGGGAGTTGCATCTTTTTCAAGTTGGTGCTTGAAAACATGGAATTGGTGTCTCCTTGAGTTGGTGCTCAAAAGAAGGGATATTGGTGCCTCCTACAAGTTGTAGCTTGTAAATGAAATATAATTTTTATGATTTTTACATTTAAATTTTGTATATTGTACATTCTTTTTGATCAATTGTTATGGTTAATAATTTTAATAATTAAGAATTTATTAAAATTGTGAAAAAAAATCAATGCTAATTCAGCCCCCCCTCTCAATATTGAACAACATTTCAACACATAGATGTATCGCAGGCCCTCAGTAGGAGTTCAAAATTCTACTAAGTATAAGAGACCCATGGTAGGAGCTTGAAAAACAACTAAGTATCAAGAATCGGTCGAACGGACAAGGTCATAATTATAAGAATTGGGGAAATGTTATAGACCCATGACTCATGGTGAAATCTCGAGAATTGGCTAAGTGTCAAGAAATGACTAAGTACCAAGAACAATTGGTCGGATAGATGAGGTCATAGAGATAGATAAGTGAATCAGTAAAATTATTAGACCCATGGTGATATATTAAAAAATTGTATAGGTATGAGGAATCGATCGGACGACCCAAGAGGTCACCACTTGTCACATATCGGATAGCTCGGGAGGTTACCACTTGTCAAAGATAGGACAGCCTAGAGGGTAAGAGATCCAACATCCCATAAGGTCACCACTTGTCACAAATCGAACAACCCAAAGGGTAAGATATCTTAAAGCAAAAAGTCAGCACTTGTCACAGATCGAACGGTCCAAAGGGTGAGAGATCTGATGGCTCTTGATGTCTCATAGACTTACAGTGAAAAAGTTAGAAAAGTTTATAAATATAGATGCAAAGTGAATGCAGTGGAAATTGAAGGTGCATTCTCGAGGTCATGGAAGTATGAAAATATATGCCTTAGACCCATTGAGAAATGATTGGAAATGCGTCTAAGTATAGGTGCAAAATGAGTGAGACAAAACTTGAGGGTGTAATTTGGAGGTCATGAAAGTTTAAAATGAAGAAGAGATATGCCTTAGACCCATGATGAATCCATCCAAACAGATCGACGATCAGTATAAACCCTAGATCTGATCGGATGGTGGTCATATGTTGAAGATCGGGTGCTCCTGATATGTTAAAGAAGAATATATCGATGGTTGAGATCTAAGCAAGGGAAGATCTTATGACTATTGTGCATTATGGTTGCATGGAGTGTTTGGTGAACAAGGAATGAGATCAATGGTCGAGAGTAATCTGAGGTCTGGATCAAACAATCGATGTGCGTTGTGGTTGAATGGTGTATTCTTGAGGACACTTAAGTAGATCGATGGTTGTGTTTGAAAAGAGGTCCATATTGGATGGAGGTTGTGCAGTGTGGTTACACTTGGTTTAGATATACTAAAAGGAGATTGATAGTTGAAATCAAATCAAGGATAGATTGGACATTTTTTGAGGGCATATTGTATGTTTTGATGGGTAGAGAATGGATCAACTGCCACGATTGATTTGAGGGATTGGTCAAATGGTTGTTGAGTGTTGAATTCTGCACTAAGGTCTAAGAGAAGATCGCACACGAAACCAAAGGGGTTCTATGTCAGTTTATGAGGAATGTCGCACCCTGGTTTTGAGGAGATCTAGAGCCGACTTCATGGACATACTTTTGTATGTGGAAAAGTTCATGGAAGTATGGAATGTATAAATAATGATGTTGGAATCCAGTTTAAGTGTGTGTAAGAAATTGAGAAAGAATGGGAGAGTGTGGAGTTCTGAAATTGTAGAACCAAGTGTGAAAGATGTAAGTGATGTGGACGAAATTTGTGGATGAGGAAGAGAAGTTCTAAGGTTCTCAGGAGTGAAAAAATGAAATAAAGAAAAATGTATTTTTCTAAGGGTGGCTAGGAGGTGCAAGGACAAAAGGAACTTTTGAAGCTATGTAGATTGTGAACTGTGACAATAGAGACAGGGCAACAGGTTTATGCAGATGAAGACTTGAAAAAAAGAAATAATATTTTAGTATTTACAACTTGAGGAGATCGATGTTTCCAGTAAAATTGGTATCTACAAGAAGTGTTGAGTTGGTGCTCAGCTAAGGTGATTGGTGTCTCTTGTAGATGGGTGCCTACAAATATAAGAAAATGTAGGTTGGTGCCTACATAAATAATTGAGTTGGTGCTCAGTTAAGAGGATTGGTGTCTCTTGCAGATTGGTGCCTGCAAATATTATTTATGAGTTGGTGCTCAGGAGAGGAGATTGGTGTCTCCTACAAGTTGATTCCTACAAGCATTGTAACAGTAGGTTGGTGCCTATGATATTTATAAAGAAAAGTTTTATAGTTTTCTCCATTCGGGTTTCCACGTTAAATCTCGGTGTACTATGGATTATATGTTTGTATGCACATTTCTCATTAACTGATTATGACTAGTGAAGTAATAAATTAACAAAAAATATAAGAAAACTAAAAACAGTCCTATACTAATTCACCCCCCCTCTCATTGTAAGTAAGTGTTCCAACATGGTTCTGCTACAAGAACTTAGTTATAGCCAGAAAACCCGTCCAAAAGAGAGAACATTTGAGATCCAAAGATGAGTTGTAATATTTGTTCCATTTGGGGAATGAGGTAATTTTCCTTGTCAGAGGCTCGATTTGAATTCATGAATTCTACACATAATCTGATCTCTCCTGACTTTTTCCTAATAGGTACGATATTGGACACCCAGGTAGAATGGCAAAATTTTAAGATAATTCGAGCTTCCAACAATCTCTTTAACTCCTTCTAAATCAATGGTCCTATAGTCAGATGTATCTTCCTTAGAATTTTCTAAAATGTTTTGACACCATCTTTGATAGGAATGATGTGTTGAATAATGCGGGTGTCATATGCATTCAGGTCTTCATAAGTCCAGTGAATACATCTCGATATTTCTTAAATAGCTACGTGAAGGTGTGTTTCTCCACCTCCGAACAACAAGTGCCTAAATTGATAAATTTGGGTTGTTAAGGAGTGTCTAGATTCACTAGAGCGTGCATCATAGTGGACTTGTTTATATTCAAATTCATAGGTGTTATGAAGTTATTTTGCAGATCAAACAACTTTTCAAGCGATAAGACACTCCTTGAGATGCAATTATCCTTTATCTTACTTGCTTCATCTCGATAATCATATAGATTATGTTCGTGTACTTCATCATCTATCACATAATCTTGGAATACATCAACATTGGTAAGGAAATATACAATTTGAGAATCATCGTTGAACACCCTCCAGTTCGTGACATTTTTCGGTATAGAAATCCTAAAAAGGATTTCAATAGTAAAAACGTTCTTAAGGGGTGTGAACCTTGATGTTGTGTTGGCTAAGGTATCAGTGACAACATTTTGGGAATGAGGTATAGCAGTAATATTAAATGCATTGAAATAATTGATCAAGTTCCAAACCTCATGCTGGGAACTTCTCAAATGGGGAGACAAACAGTGTATAGTGTTTCTTACCTATCTAACAATTATCTTTGAATCACCAAAAACTCGGAGACATTTTACCTTAAGGTCGATGGATTTCTTCAAGCCCTGGATCAAGGCTTCATATTTGGCTATAATATTGGTGCATTCTAACTCTAAATGACAGGATATAAGAGTCTTATGCTTTTCAGGATCAATGACAACACATCCTGACCCGGCTCCCTTATGAGACATGGAGCCATAAAAAAAAAGTCAAAATATTAGTACCTAAGATTGAGTTAGTAAAACAAAAATTGTTTACTTATACTATAATACAATCATTAACTTCAATTAAAGTGCAATGAAGGAGTTCAAAATATTCATTGTTTTGAATTGAAGATGGTTGCCCTGCATAGCAACTGTGTTAATCCTCTAAAATGTAATTTCCCAAAGAAGTATGAGCGAAACTGATGGGATCATTCTTACCTTCAAGTTTCATTACCGTATATTTCATATGTACCTTGTTGTTCACCCTAATCTGATTAGGTTTACCCTTATAAGGAAGCCACGAGTGGGTCTTGTTTGTGGAGAAATATCCCTATAGTTTTGCAGACCAGTCCCTGCTAAGAAATAAACCATAACCTTTTGGAATATCAACTACAACAATATCGATGACTTAATGGACTCTAGGATCAAAGGCTAGCCTAATAATGACATCTTTGAGCTCACCTCTTACCTTAAAATCTGATCTATCTAACTATATGATTCTAGTAGTACTATTTTTTGGGACAACATTTATTTTTTGGCAAACCAAATAGGGCATGATATTAGAGGAAGCGCTAGAGTCCGCTAAACAATTCTGCACATTGAAATTAAAAATTTCAAATGTAAGCAAAAAGGGTTGGACTTGGGACCTAGAATGTGATCATATACTGATTGCGTTTATAGTAGAATTAGTTTCAGCTTTGCTTTTTTCCTTTGTTTCAGAAGTTTTAGAAGTGTTGTTTATCGCAACAATGGTCTTCGTTTGAGAGTCGTTGCGGTTGAATGTGTCAAATATAAGTATCACATTGTTGGGGGAATTCATAGATATCATACAGGGAGATGTTAGCTTTGGTCTTCTTCAAATATTCAATAATGTTGTATTCCAAAGCATGGGTTTTAGATTTTCTTGGTGTTTTACTTGCTTGTGAAGTGTTGGGTTTATTGTTCGTTGGTGAAGTGATGGGTTTATTGTTGAATGGTGCAGGGGCGGTTAGTTTCTGAGTAGGAGTGGGAGGAGTTATTTTCCTGGGAGAAATGATGGTTTTTTAGGGGAGAGGAGTGTTAGGATATTTAGACACTTGGGAGTTAGTTAAGATCTACTTGGTCTAATGTGTCATTAGGTAAAAGTGTTTTTCTTTAGTATGCATTTGTAGTTAGGAAATCTGACGGTCATAATATGTTACCGACATAGAGTGATCTAACGGTTCATATTCTTATCGATCTTAACAACCATTGATTTGTGGCTTAACACCCAATTGGTCCATGATCTCTATTTAAAGAGCATGGAGGATAATTTTCCAATGATCGATTGTGAGAAACTCTCCTGTAAAATCTCTTAGTAATCTTTTTTCTTTGCATTAATAAACTGCTCCAACTAGTTGTGTTGGTTAGGGTCGTGGATGTTTCCCCATAGGGTTTTACCATGTCAAAACATAGGTGTGTTGATATTTGATCTGGTTGTGTGAGTGGTTACTGAAGGTGTTCATCCTCTGTTGGAATACCTTTGTTGTCGAACATGGTATTAGAGCCTGTTTGAAGACTCGCTCCTGTTGTAGAACGAGATCGTGAAGCCGAGTTGCCTCATCTCTGTTTTCTTCCATTTCCATACATTTATGGGCTAAGATAACTATTTCATTGCATCCGGAGCACTCATTTCATTCAAGAACACTTTTCATTTCACTCGAAAAGGTTTCCATTTTCCCAAGATACATCCATTTCAGTTAGATCCGAAGGTATAAAGCCTGAATACACCCTTTTTAAATTTTTGCAGAGTATTATTTCAGTTTTATTTCAGTTTTATATTGTTTGTTTCCAGGTTGCTACTCTTTTAGATATGTGTATGCTCTTTTCCCCGCACCCTCTGTGATCTCGAAAAATCAGAAACAGATAGGAAAAGGTGCATTTTTCGGGTAAGCTAACAGAGATCTAACCCTTGTTGTCATCGAGAAACGAAATTTTTTCTTTGTGTGAAAAGAGTTTTTTTATGAGCATCTTCTCCAAGGCCATCTTCAACAACAACAACAACAACAACAATCATCTTGTTAAACAATACAATATGTTTTGTTAGCCCACCTAGTTAAAAGTTGTCTTATTAAGTAAGAGGTCTTGAATTCAAGTCTCTCTTTTTGTTACTTTTTTTGAAAACGTTCATGCTCCATTGTAAAGTGTATTTCACTTCAAGTATAAAAGTGAATCACTATAAGTAGCTTTAATATTTTATTTTAGAGTTATTTATTTTGAATGCAGTTTTTCTTTTATAAAGCAACTTCATTGTAAAAGTGATCCCCACTTCTTTTTATAAAATTGGGTCACTTCATAAAGCAACTTACACCACCACGTGGCCCTTTGGTTACCATTTATGCCTTTTTTTTAAAAGGTCATAACTTTCACATCCGAAGTCCGTTTTCAGTGCCATTTTTTTTAAAACCGCCTAATTTTTTGAGATCTTTCCATTAAGATCATCAGTTTTAATTTAAAATCTATATTATCTACATATTTAATATGGCTTCTTCCAGTAATATTTTTCTTACCGGCACCAACTACTTCCAATGGAAATCCCATGTGGATGATTTATTAAGAAGTAAAGGCTTGTACCATATTACCTTGGGAAAAGAAAAAGAACCCACTGTGTTGAGGAAAATATATGAATTGATCTTACTCAAGCATTTTCAGACTTTACTTGGCTAAAGCAAAGTAGACAGGAATATCACCCTATGTTTATAGCCAACACAATTAACATCCTAACTCACAAGTATTAATTACAAGTGCTTAGGCTAGTCTTTTACCAACAAAAAGCTTGATGGAAACTCACTTTTTATGTAATTTTCTGAGTATATGAGTTTCTGAAATAAATACAAGAACATAAGTAAAGACACCAAGATGATAATCAAGACAGATGAGACATAAAGCAATCCTTTATTTCATTCCAATTCATCAAAGAGTCATTTTATTTACAAAATCTCATACATAAATCTTGGACCAAAGTCAAACTTAGACATCCCCGATGGAAATACAAAAGGACCTCTGACAGAAAACCAGAACTGAACTCTAAAAGTTGGATCATCTTTCCACAGATTGTTTCCCACTCAACTCTGCACAATAGCCTTTGTCAGTCATGAAAACTAATTCACAAACAAACAAGTCTACACAAACTATCAAAGATAGATCAACACCTCTGAAGAACAAGTGTCTGAATTATTTGATTCAGCCCTAAATATTGTTGTCTACAATAAGACCATGTTATCATAAAAGAGAATTAGGTTGTGATGAATATATGAATGAATGAAAACTAAATCATCTCAACATAAACTCAAAGAGCAAACCTTAGCATGCTTCTCTTCTATCCCTCCCCTTGTTCTTCCCTTTCCTCTTGCTTTTAACAGATTAGAATTGGTTGAAGTAGTTAAACCAACTCATTAGTTAAGTTAATTAAAAGACTCAACTAACTTTAGTTAGGGGACAAGAAATAAGTATAATAAGGGTCATAAATAAATAATAACTAGTAGGTGGGACCCTTTGTGACTCCCTTAGTTCATATCAATCATAATAATCATAACATAACCACTAGTTAAGCAAAACACACTTCCTTGTGTCTCCCATCAATATATTTACTTTTGGTAATCTTAGCTCATGAAATTTGAAAACATTCCAAAAATAATACTCATATATCCAAAATAAAACCTGATGTCCAAAGATCCATGAAGTCAACTATCATAAAACAATAGATAACCTAAGATTTAAAAACCATATTTTCCAGTCTGTGATGCAACCCTTCCTTGGTTGTTGCTGTCACATCTTGATTCTCCTGAATTTTTCTTTGGATGGGCAAAGCCTTTAGGATTTATCTCACTAATCACATGGGAAAAATCATCCCTCAAATGCATCCAAGAAGACATGGATTTGTCAGAGTCATTAGAGAGTGAGGAAGGGGCAGCAGTGGATTTTCCTTTATCAAGTGCATGGTGGGCTTCAGTCTTCAATCTCTTACTAGCATGGAAGGATTGCATTGGTGAATGGTTAGGGGCAGCTTGGACAATAGTGTTCAAAGGTGGAGGGGCGGGCAAAGTCAAGTTGGGCCAGCCATGGTGTTGAGAGACTGTCGGGTGGACAATCTCCTTCCACCCATCATTTTCAGGGACCTCAGGCTGTAAAGAGACATGAGGAGGTATAGGGATGTCGGGGGCTTTCGAGGCTTGGAAAGGAGGCCTTTCAGGCCTAGGTTGAACTATTCCCTGCCCAATCCAATTAAATAATCTGGCATGAAACAATTGGCCAATCTCTTCTGAATCAGTGTCAAAATGTGTAGAGAACTGGGGCCTTCTTGGGCCTCAGTTCTAGTTACCCCTACCTTTGTTTCCTCGGCCATGGCTTCCCCGACTGAAAAAACTCATCCCGCATATGTGATCGATTAGCAAATAGTCTTTTAAATAACCATGCATGACAGCTCTTAAAAATAAGAAATAGATTTGGCTCGGAATGTATCAGGCTCATGCAATCCAATCCATACAAATTGTTCTAATGTTAATCAACAAGCAGGGGGGTGAAACAGTGTTCTGGGAAACGTGAGGGGTTTGTACTGAACGAAAATATGATATAATGAAAAGGGAGAAGAAATGGTCATTGCTCAATGATAACAATAATCAACTGTAAATCAACCAAATAAAACCTCACTGCAATTTACTCAAGCTATTGCCACTTCATCCACTTAACACGTAAATTATCTTGGTTGTAATCAATATCGGAACAGGGGGTGAAACAGTGAATCTGGGATATGTGAAGGGTTTGTAATTAGTAGAAAGTGAGATAATGAGAGGGGAGGGTAATGATTATTGTTCATGAAATTAATCAATCAATCCATAAAACATTTCGCAGTAAGAACAGATGAATCAACCAACAATCAGATGACTGAGTAATCATTCCTGTGTATTTGACTAGTTCACTATTCATTAATAGCCAACACAGTGCCATTACAAAACAGTAAGTATTTCACATAATTTGTAAGATATTCAATTCCTTTTACTCACACATTCTGCACTTTATAACAGTCAACAACAACACTCATTTCCAATCTGTAATCATTAGCATTCACCATTTCCATATATTTATTCAATCCACATCTATATTTAAAAGTCATGTTTCCACAATAATAATGAAGTCACTATTTCTGCAATAGGGCCGATCAATATCTGTAATGATATTTGTTCCCATGTATATGTGCAGTAAAAATAATCAAAACCTCTCATTCCACACCTGAAATGACAATTGACTATACAACCAACAACCACCATTTAGACACAGGCTATGCAGGAGTAAATTTCCAAGGCAATGTAGTCATGCCTTGTAAAACAAAACAACTCATTGTGACTTAAAAGTGGGGAAAAATATCCAACACGGTTGTCATCAACATTGGTCAATTGCAATAAATAACATGCTTAAAACTCTGAGGGTATCAATGAGTATAAAAACAAACTATCCATACTACACAGAGAGCGCAGCTAACCAAACTCCACAATGCAACATTTCCACTTATCACAACAAACAAACAGTCATGATAATAACTCAACATATCGTGTTGAGGTTGTGCGCATTAATAAGTGGTTGGTTCATTTAAGTCACACCGTGATTTAACCAAGTTGTGCACACTCGGGCTTATTCAACCAACAACACAAGGATGTTGTGGATAGGCTTTCTATAGTTATCCAGTTTGATTATCATTCGGCCCCAGGGAAACTATAGTTATCATGCCCCATGTTTCATTTGCAAAACACCATACACAGAACGCGACCTATGTGAGCAACCCTAAGCATTTGTGACCAATGTCATCCATCAATCCAATCACCATAAGTGCAAAACTAGTAACTGTACATCAACCAATGATTCACCATTGTGGTAGAAAATCAATCAACCGAACAAGTTGTGGTAGCTATGCATACCCACGCATCCAATCGAAATAGGCAGAGGCCCTTCCATTAAAAACAATTGATTTCTTTGACATCAGGAAAGTGACTATGAACTTTAGAAGCGCAAATTGGCAATATAAGGTTCATGCTATTATCACGGAGGCAGTGATGAAAAAGCTTACCACCATGACTGCTATATGACCAACGGTGATCCTGTATTCAATGTAATAGACCACAATAACCCAAAACAAATTGGCAGGCTCGACGGTCTCCCTACACAACTCTAGTCTGGAGATTTAAGGGTTTGCACGGTAGCCGTCACAGGAGGAATGGAACCAACTATAGTGAAAACTTCGAGGCCAAAGGTGTACGCACAAGGGGGAATATGATTTTCTTGTGAACGAGAGACAGTCCCTTGACAGGGTCGAATAGGAAAACAGGGCTCCAGTTAAACCTAAGAATCGTGAAAACGACTATCCAACCATGATTTAAACAAAACCCTTCAACCAAAATGTTGTAGCAACAAAGAACTATCATCCAGGAAGACTAACAACTTCGATGAACTTAAAACTATTTGGGAAGAACCATCCATTTTCCATTCAAAACCAAAATTCCACACAGTTGCAGCACTCAGGACAAACACAAACCCACACAACTGAGCCAAAAATTATTTCATAACCAGAGTGAAGTCAAGAATGGCCAAAAAAAAGACATACATGTTAGTCGAAATCCTTAAGACGAGAGGTGGTTAAGCGGTTTCTCCCTGCTAAAAATCTAGAGCGTGAATACAAAAACAAGATCAAACAACAGTCTAACAAGGGTGGTGGCCAATGGGAAGGGTAAAGGTGACGTGTAGTAAATGCACGTCACCTCCACCCATACCTCATTAACTCAAATAGTACATGCCAACAATTTGCCATTAATCAACATGTATTGAGACTATCACCATATTAAAGCCAATAAACCATGCCACCTTTCTATCTTAGGCCATAGCACAATCCAAAAATTTGTATAATGATACACATAACCATTAACATTATGACCTTGCCAAAATATATCACCAACATGCCAAATCACATATATGTTGGCCACATAACTCCATTGACCATTTGTATAACCATTTGCATTATCACTTTGCCAAAATGCGCCACCAACCTTTCAACCACATGTATATAAAAATGTAATTTAACACAATTTCATAGCCATTTCCTTGCTAGCTAGGGTTTAACAATAATCAACAAATATTTTTTGCATGTAGTATTGTAGAACTAGGTCCCTTTGCACTCGTTGTAAAACTTTGCCTTCTTCAAACCTGCCCTTCATGTAATTTTACTAACATGGTTGTTGTGCAGGTGCGAGAAGGACAAATACCCTATATGGATAGTAGGTTGTAGTATCATGAAGGAACAACATCTCAAAGCTTAACTCATATCAATGACAACCATATTAACATCAACCATGTGAACCTCTATAGCACATCATCATAACATCAAATAAATGAACAGATCTTCTCTCCAATAATTCAAGGGGGTCCCACCTACTAGTATTATTTAGTTTTATAATAATAGGATTTAGCAACACTTTGCGAGTGAAACTACGTTGACGTTTTCAATCGTCAACAAACTAGTGAATCCACAGGGAAATTGTTTTTTAACATATTAGAACTCAGAACTCATGGTTTCACAGACCAAGGAAAGTAATCTCAAGAAGACGTAATTTGAATGATTATGCGACAGGGGGAAGTGAGCGGATTGAATGGAAAGATGACCGAGAATTTGGGAATAACTCATGAAAAGTGTTAAGTATGAGGGGTTTTACCACTGTATTCATAATCATTTGATTGTAAAATTCTCTCAACTTGAAAGAGGAAAACTTATAGATTTGCTCTTAAGATCTTGATGGATGAAGAAATGGCAAGAAGAAGCAGGAAACAACCAATTCCTCGTAAGATAGCAGCAGAAATATGTAACAAATTAAAAGACCCTTCAGAGGAGAGATCATAACAACTGTGTAAGCTTGATTGTTATTGACTAACAATGCTTTTGCGGAGGTGTCACTATGGCACAATTGATCCAACATTCTAACTTGACCAAACACTTAAAAGATGATAAGCACAAAAATTGCAACAAAAATAATAAAGCAGAAATTAAAACAGCAGCAGTAAAAGACAGAAATAAAACGTAGCAAGAAAATAAAAAATTAACCAGAAAGCAAAAATATGTAAAGCAAAAAAAAAACACAAAAATTGAAAGCAGAGTTAAGCTACTAGTATACAGAAAAATCCAATCAACATAAAAACCTTTCACATTGGTTCCTCGCAATACTTCAAGTGAGGACTGTTAATGTTGTGAGAAAACCGTTGTCTCTATAATTCCTTTAAAGTTTATGAGTTAATGTTCAAGACGAAAGTAAACTGGAAATGACCCAACACTTGAAATTCTGATGTAACTATCAGCCTTTTGACACATACGATTAAATCATCAAGATAAACATGGAGATTGACCAATTCATTAAAGGTTGTGTGCATAGGAATTTCAAAGGCGGTACTTGCATCGATTAAGCCAGAAGGCAGGCAATTGTAAGACATAGTATCACAATTAGTAATAAGAGTGGTTTCATGAATATTTTCCCTTTCTACCTTGGTTTTATTGTAATCAAGCAAACCGTCAAGTGAGGGCTCCCACTGTGACTCTGCAACCTGTTGCAGAAACATTTCCATACTGAGAGGAGGGAAATGGTTTCTCATAATCTCTTTCCTGAAGGTTCGAAGACTAATGCAAGTTCTAATATTATCGGTGGTCTTCAAAGAAAGTTCCCAATTTGAAACCCATTCAGGGTGGACTAAAAAACACATTTCAGACCTTAAGAAGTCTCACAACTTCCTTCAAACGGTTGCTTTCAATGCAAAGTTAACAAGTCTTTACTTTTGCCTAGGTGGTTTCATAGTATGTTTAATAAGAACTGGATCAAAACCACGAAGATCCATATTAAACCAAGCAAAAACCTTTTGAAATCCACCAAGTAACTCAGCAGACCTCATTTTTTCTTTATCATAACCCTGGATGTTTAATTTAACATTCGTTGAAGATCCAAGTGTCCTAATGTTCATGGAGATGATTTTAACCACCTTCAGTTGTAACTCCTCTTCCTTTTCTTTATTTCCTCCAACACTCAAAGAAAATGAACTCTCAAGAGGATTCAAGCCCTCGGGAATCCTATTATTTTATATGGATATAATTACCTCGTGCTTAAGAGGTTAATCTTGGATGATAGCACAAATTCTCTCATCATCAAGGAGGGCCTTCCAAGATCTTACATGGTCAGGAAAATATGGATGATATAGAGGTTGAAAATCATAATCAGACATGTGAGGTGAGAGTTGTTGATTAGGGGAGGTTGCAAAGATAGTTAGTTGATCAGCCATTGAATTCAACTCCTTCTCCACTTGAGTGATGTTGAATGATAGAAAGTTTGAGACAAGTGCCCAAACAGTTTGGGAGTATTGTTCAATCAGCTCGTTGCTAGGAGAGCATATCTTACGTATTATGTTCACAACAAGATCAAAATTTCCAAAAATTGAAAGGTGACCACAACCAAGATTAAGGGCGTTCTCAATGCCTAATAATAAAGCTTTGAAATCAATGACATTATTGGAACAAGCAAACTCTAACCTGTAGGACAGATTATGAATTTTTCCTGCAGGAGAAACCAGGGTAATGCCAGCCCCATTTCCTTCACTGGAGCATGAACCATCAAAGTGCATATGCCATAAATCATCATCTAAATCAATTATTTCCAAAGGAATATTATCCTCTTTAGCAAAGATGGAATATGCTCCTAGGTCTTCTTCGATATAGTTTACGTTAGATTGTGAAACATTCTCTATGTAGGGTGAAATCCTTCCCTCTCTAAGGACTATGATATTCTTACCATTCCAAGGAACGGATAAATGTTTCTCGTCAAGAGAGAGGTATCCACCTATTAGGGCTTGTCAATCCCTTCCCAAGATAATCAATTAATTTCTTATAGGCATATCAATCACCTAAATGTTGAGCGTTGTCCTTATCTCAGGATGAGCGCATAAAAACAAGGTTACATCCTTAATCTCACCTATGGTTGTTTGTTGCATACTATTATAGGAGAGAATGCTTCTGGCATTTTCATTTGTACAAGACAAGCCTAGTTCTTCCACCCTAATCTTCGACATCACACTTGGACCCGAGCCACCATCAATGAGGCAACAATGGGCAATATTATCCATGATATTTATAGAAATATAAAAAGGGGGATCTTTTACAGGGTATCTAGAGTTATGTACACCTACTTTATTTACAGAAGAATCCTCTTCGTCTGCTTCTTCGGAAAGATTGGCTACAACGGAAGATTTCCCTTCCATGAATTGTTTCAGATGCATCTGTTGTTCAGGGATGGAAACCATGTCTAGGAGGGTTGCATATCCTTTGATGTTGGCCAATTGATTCAAGATATTGTATTTGGAAGAGGGGGGAGGAGGAGTGATTCTTTGACTCTGGGGGATTTTAGGAACCTGGGGCACAGTAGCGGTTGAGGATGAGCTCGGGCTAGGAGAATTGCGAGGAGGGTCAAATTTTCCTTTTGGGGCATAGGCTTTGTTCCTGGTATTGATAACCATGACATCTTTTGGCTCGGAAAAATCTAGGACAACGATAGTAGCTTCTAGTCTTTTACCAAAGATCTTGTCTCTGGCATTCTTCTTTACCTCACACATGGTCTCTTCATGGTGTTCCTCACAAAATTTACACCAACTCCTAGGCAGGATAGCTTTGGGCTGAAAATTATTCTCAACTGGATTTCTAAAAGGATGGGAAGAAGAGGATGAAGCTATGGGGGTTAGGAAGGAGACAGTACCCTTCCTCTCAAATGATATCATACGATTGTTCATATCTTGTACTAGTTGTAAGAGAGCAGATATATCCGTCTGTCTAATTGATTCTCCCTGGGGTAGACCAGTCCGTTCAAGTTGTTCCTCATATTTCGAGCAAGTGTGCAGAGCGGAACCAAGATTATCAATGGATTTTTCCTCAAGCCTATGACAGTAAGGAGAAGGCAATGCATTGTAGTAATGCATGAAGGCAGCTTGGTTCTGATGGCGAATAATTTCGTGGATTTGATTATACAACTTGGTGAAACACAAGTTGAAAGACTTGATGATCTCATCTTACTTGTAGGTAACACTATTGTACTCCCTTAGCTTCTGGGTTGGGCTTTTAGATTGCCCATAAGTGGATCGGAACCAATAGATTAACTCCTCCCAAGTTGACAGAATCTTAGGAGGAAGGTCAAAGAAATCGGTTGCAGCCTCCCCTTCCAAGGAATTGACAAACAAGCGCATGCAGGTGTCATTGTCATTGGCCCCTATATTGTGACAAGAATTAGAAAATTCCACTAGATGTTCATTGGTACTGACAGTGTTATTCCCCGAAAACTTAGGCAAGTGCTCTTTAAACTTTGGAAGTGGATGAGTAGCAGGTGATAGGTTAAGAGGAGAGGACACATGCCACAGTGTAGTTGTGGCATCTTCTTCAAACTGAAAAAGTCCATACCTTTTGATGACCTTGGTGGGATTCGTAGTAGACTGGACAAGAATATGGTAGCTATACAAGCTACCAATCATTGATGATGATGAATATTTGGAAGATGAAGCACTTCTAGTGCCACGAGAGCCACCACATGATGCCATATTGTGGATGATATATGAGGGAAATAAAGACGAGCTGGAAGAATCAAATAAAGTTCTCCTTAGAGCACTTTGTTGGGCAGATAACACAATGTTTCTCCTTCATATCTCAGCAATAGGATTGATTTCAGGTGGCAAGCCTCTTCTTCTCCTAGAAGCACGAGAGTTTAAGGACATGAAAGAAAAGCCAAGACTTGAAGAAAGAGAGGGTTACTAATGATTTCTAGGTTGTCTACATCTAGCCTCCAGTTGTTCTTGAGCATTAATATATCATTCAATTGTTGCCCAAGAATGGTTAAGTTCAGCATGGGTATTGGCAATATCTAGAATGGTGTTAAATAGGTTCAAAGAAATGTTGGTCTTGTCTTGAAGACCAGGCTCAAGATTGGGTTGCCTTGTAGTAGGGACAGTCATTAAAAGAAAAATGTTCAAAGAATCAATAACAAAAAAGAAATATGTATCGATGAAAATCGTGTATAAAAATTTAACCAGATAGATATCGAAGATCTCCCCAGTATGGTCGCCAAATAAATGTTGAGAAAAATATATGAATTGATCTTACTCAAGAATTTTCATACTTTACTTGGCTAAAGCAAAGTAGATAGGAATATCACCCTATTCTTATAGCCAAAAACATTAACATCCTAACTCACAAGTATTAATTACAAGTGCTTAGGCTAGTCTTTTGCCAACAAAAAGCTTGTTGGAAATTCACTTTTTATGTAATTTTTTGAATATATCAGTTGCTGAAATAAATACAAGAACATAATTAAAGACACCAATATGATAATCAAGACAGATGAGACATAAAGAAATCCTTTATTTCATTCCAATTCATCAAAGAGTCATTTTCTTTACAAAATCTCATATAGAAATCTTGGACCAAAGTCAAACTTAGACATCCCCGATGGAACATGCAAAAGGACCTCTGACAGAAAACCAGAACTGAAATCTAGAAGATGGATCAGCTTGCCACAGATTGCTTCCCACTCGACTCTACACAATATCCTTTGTCAATCATGAAAACTAATTCACAAACAGACAAGTCTACACAAACTATCAAATATAGATCAACACCTCTGAAGAACAAGTGTCTGAATTATTTGGTTCAGCCTTGAATATTGTTGTCTACTATAAGACCCTGCTATCATAAAAGAGAATTAGGTTGTGATGAATATATGAATGAATGAAAACTAAATTATCTCAACATAAACTCAAAGAGCAAACCTTAGCATGCTTCTCTTCTATCCCTCCCCTTGGTCTTCCCTTTCCTCTTGATTTTAACAGAATAGAATTGGTTGAAGTATTTAAACCAACTCATTAATTAAGTTAATTAAAATACTCAACCAACTTTAGTTAGGGGGACAAGAAATAATTATAATAAGGGTAATAAATAAATAATAACTAGTAGGTGGGACCCCTTGTGACTCCCTTAGTTCATAGCAATCATAATAATCATAACATAACCACTAGTTAAGAAAAACACACTTCCTTGTGTCTCCCATCAATATATTTACTTTTGGTAATCTTAGCTCATGAAATTTGAAAATATTCCAAAAATAATACTCATATATCCAAAATAAAACCTGTTGTCCAAAGATCCATGAAGTCAACTGTCATAAAACAATAGATAACATAAGATTTAAAAACCATAGTTTCCAGTTTGTGATGTAACCCTTCCTTGGTTGCTATTGTCACCTCTTGATTCTCCTGAATTTTCCTTTGGTTGGGAAGAGCCTTTAGGATTTATCTCATTGATCACATGGTAACAATTGTCCCTCAAATGCATCCAGGAAGACACGGATTTGTCAGATTCGTTGGAGGGTGAGTAAGGGGCAGCAGTGGTTTTTCCTTTATCAAGTGCATGGTGGGATTCAGTCTTCAATCTCTTACTGGCATAGGAGGATTGCATTGGAGAATGGTTAGGGGCATCTTGGACAATAAGTTTCAAGGTGGAGGGGCAGGCAAAGTCAAGTTGGGCCAGCACGGTGTTGAGATACTGTCGGGTGGACAATCTCCTGCCACCCATCATTTTCAGGGACCTCAAGATGTAAAGAGACACGAGGAGGTACAGGGATGTTGGGGGCTTGCGGGGATTGGAAAGGAGGCCTTTCAAGCCTAGGTTGAACTATTCCCTGCCCAATCCAATTAAATAATCTGGCATGAAACAATTGGCCAAGCTCTTCTGAATCAACGTCAAAATGTATAGAGAATCGGGGCCTTCTTGGGTCTCGGTTCCAGTTACCCCTACCTTTGTTTCCTCGGCCATGGCTTCCCTGACTAAAAAAACTCATCCTGCATATGTGATGGATTAGCAAATAGTCTTTTAAATAACCATGCATGACAGCTCTTAAAAATAAGAAACAGATTTGGCTCAGAATGTATCAGGCTCATGCAATCCAATCCATACAATTTTTTCTAATGTTAATCAATGAGCAAGGGGGTGAAACAATGTTTTGGGAAACTTGAGGGGTTTGTACTAAACAAAAATATGATATAATGAAAAGGGAGAAGAAATGGTCACTGGTCAATGATAACAACAATCAACTGTAAATCGACCAAATAAAACCTCACTGCAATTTACTCAAGATATTTCCACTTCATCCACTTAACACAAAAATTCTCTTGGTTGTAATCAATATCAGAATAGGGGGTGAAACATTGAATCTGGGATATGTGAAGGGTTTGTAATTAGTGGAAAGTGAGATAATGAGAGGGGAGGGTAATGATTATTGTTCATGAAATTAATCAAGCGATCCATAAAACATTCCACAGTAAGAATAGATGCATCAACCAACAATCACATGACTGAGTAATAATTCCTGTGTATTTGACTAGTTCATTGTTCATTAATAGCCAACACAGTGCCATTACAAAATAGTAAGTATTTCACACAATTTGTAAGAGATTCAGTTCCTTTTATTCTCACATTTTTCACTTTATAACAATCAACAACAACACTCATTTCCAATCTGTAATCATTAACATTCACCACTGCCATACATTTCTTCAATCCACATCTATATTTAAAAGTCATGTTTCCACAATAATAATGAAGTCACTATTTCTGCAATAGGGTCGATCAATATCTGTAATGATATTTGTTTCCATGTATATGTGTAGTAAAAATAATCAAGACCAAAATAATTAAAACCTCTCATGCCACGCTTGAAATGACAATTGACTATACAACCAATAGCCACCATTTAGACACAGGCTATGTAGGAGTAAATTTCCAAGGCAATGTGGCCATGCCTTGTAAAACAAGATCAAACAACAGCAAGGTCAAACAACAGTCTGGCAACATTAATACAACAGCAAGATCAAACAACAGTCTGACTAGGGTGGCGGCCAACGGGAAGGGTAAAGGTGATGTGCAGTAAATGCACGTCGCCTCCACCCATACCTCATTAACTCAAACAGTACATGCCAACAATTCGCCATTAATCAACATGTATCGAGACTATCACCATATTAAATCCAATAAATCATGCCACCTCTCTATCTTAAGCCATAGCACAATCCAAATTTCATAAAATGATTCACATAACCATTAACATTATGACCTTGCCAAAATATATCACCAACGTGCCAAATCACATATATGTTGGCTACATAACTCCATTTACCATTTGTATAACCATTTGCATTATCACTTTGCCAAAATGTGCCACCAACCTTTCAACCACATGTATATAAAAATGTAATTTAACACAATTTCATAGTCATTTCCTTGTTAGCTAGGGTTTAACAATAATCTACAAATATTTTATGCATGTAGTATTGAAGAACTAGGTCCCTTTGCACTCGTTGTAAAACTTTTCCTTCTTCAAACCTACCCTTCATGTAATTTTACTAACATGTTTGTTGTGCAGGTGCGAGAAGGAAAAATACCCTATATGGATAGTAGGTTGTAGTGTCATGAAGGAACAACATCTCAAAGCTTAACTCATATCAATGACAACCATCTTAACATCAACCATGTGAACCTCTGTAGCACATCATCATAACATCAAAGAAATGAACAGATCTGCTCTCCAATAATTCAAGGGGGTCCCACCTACTAGTATTATTTAGTTTTATAATAATAGGCTTTAGCAACACTTTGTGGGCGAAACTACATTGACTTTTTCAATCGTCAACACACTGATGTTGATAAGAAAGTCAAATAGGCTAATAGGAGTGACGAAGCATGTGGACTAATTGGAATGTCCATCTCTCATGATTTAAGGTTCCACCTTAAATAAATTGATGACCCCAAAGAAGCTTGAGAAAAGATTGAATCTGTGTTTGGTAAACACAATATTATTCGAGCACAACAGTTAGAAAATCAAGTACTGACTTTAATTCCAAGTGATTTTTCTTGCATTGAAGACTATCCATCTAAGTTTAAAACACTCAGAATTTTTATGTGAATAATGTGAGATAAAGATGGAGGAAGAGCGTTTCATCTATCTTATTCTTTCTAAGCTAGGTAGTGCATATTCTATGTTTGTATCTACCTTTTATGCCATGAGAGAGGCTCTAGGGAAAGCTTATCAAAAACCCACTCTTGAGTCCTTTTGTGATGCTTTTATTAGAGAGCAAGATAAGCTTGTACAACTTGGAGTGATCAGCACTGCAAGTACCTCTAACAAATCCTTAGTTTCCCAGCAAAAATATAAACCCAAGAATCTCGAGAAGCAACATCCTCGCCACAACAACAAGTAACAAAAGGGTCCCAAACCCACTCAGACAACTTCAGCTCCTAATGGTGACAAAGGAGCAAAATATAAAAATAAGAACACTGACAAACATTACAGCTTTTGTGATAAATATGGTCATGATGAGTCCAAATGTTTCAAGAAGATGGTAGCTTTAGAAGTAGAGATGAAGAATCACAACATCAGTATTGATTCTACTTATTCTTCTTCTTATCATGGACATGCACTTTCTGATTCTGGTTTCTCCTTCAATACAACTTCTACTTCCTCTTCTGATGAGTGGCTTATTGATTCTATAGCATATTATCATATGGCTAAGGATAAAGACATATTTTATGCTCTAAATGAATGTAACACCAAGAAAATATTTGTTGGTGATGATAGATCTCTTAGTGTTGTAGGATCTGTAACAGTTCAAATAGATAATGGTCATTTCAATGATGTATTATGTGTTCCAATTCTTTCTTGTAACCTTCTATTAGTATATCAAATCACTCATTCAGGTGAAGGTAAAACTATAGAGTTTTCACCTCACCACATTGTAATCAAGGATCTAAAAGATCCTAAGAATGTTCTTGCAACTAGAATTGTTGATAATTTTACCAGGTTGTACAAGTTTGAAAACTTTGGGTCATCATCTTTTTCACCAGTTTTTGTTGCTCCTAGAGATGACTTGAGAAAACTTTGGCATGAGCGGTTTGATCATCTAAACTATCGTTGATTGCAGCAACTATGTAATCAACAAATGGTGACTTTTCTTCCTCTTGTTTCATGCAAAGATGGTGTTTGTGTCGATCGTGTTCTCGCCAAACATCATCGAGACAGTTTTGACAAACGTGCCTCTTGGCACGCCTCGACCCCTTTGCATCTTGTTCACAGTGATTTGTGTGGTCCACTTTCTTCTCCTTCTTTTTCTGGGTGCAAGTATTTCTTCACTTTCATTGATGAATTTTCCAGACGTACTTGGGTTTACTTCTTAAAACTTAA
>SNQJ01S0018912.1:132028-166910 GCA_010110895.2 Picea sitchensis
GGCCTACAAGGCCCTTGTAGAAAAGCAATCTGGACATCAAATTCAAAGGTTAAGAACAGATAATGGAGGCGAATATGTGAACAATAATATTACAAGTTACTGCACTACACAGGGCATCCAAATGCAACACATTGTTCCATATACACCACAACAAAATGGTGTTGTTGAGAGAAAGAACCACACATTAAAATAAAAGGCTAATCATATGATCCAATCTAAGGGATTAAGTCTAAAGTATTGGGTGGAAGCCATCAACTGTGAAAATTACATAGTAAATCACACTCCCACAAAGGCTCTTAAAAATATAACATCGGAAGATGCTTGGATCAAAATTAAACCAGATGTAAGTCACTTCCATGTATTTGGTAGTATAGCATGGGCTCACATTCCTTATGAGAAAAGGAAAACATTGCAGCCGAAAAGTGAGAAGTGTATATTTTTTTGTTATTATGAAGATGTAAAAGGTTATAGACTTCTTCAACCACATTGTAATGAAATTATTATTAGAAGAGATGTTAAATTTGATGAAAATCTCTTGGCCTGTGAGCCTAATTCGGCAATTGTGCCTTCTTCGTCCTGCGAGCCATCTTCGAAGTTTGTGCCTTATTTTTTTCTTATTCTAGTTTCTTCTTCAGATGATGCCAGTGAGGATGAAAATACACCTCCACCTTCTCACCTTCCTCCAAATGAGTCCTTTGAACTTGAACCAGCAGTAGCTCCACCACTTCCTAGATGGGTCTGTTCAACACAAGAAGCAGTTGGTGATCTTGTCGGTGATCCTTCATATCAGCATCAGACACGTTCACAGTTCCAAGGATCCTATTCTCTTTTGGCTCAAGTTTTAGAGACTCATGATCCAGAGACATTTGCAGGAGATTCAGGTCATCCAAATTGGGATACAACAGTGAATGAAGAGTAGCGTTCTTTAATGGCAAATGATACTTGGGATCTTGTACCTCTTCCAAAAGGAAGAAAACTTCTCAGATGTAAATGGGTCTACAGAACTAAGTATGCATCAGATGGAAGTGTTGAAAGACACAAGACTCAGTTAGTTGCCAAAGGATTTTCCCAAGTTTAAGGAATTGACTATAATGAAACATTTTCCCATGTAGAAAAAATGAATTACATCCGCCTTGTTCTTGCCCTTGCTGCCTCACATAAATGGGAGGTCCATCAGATGGATGTTAAATATGCCTTCTTGCATGGATATTTTCAAGAAGAAATATACATGGAACATACTCTTGGTTATGTCCAAAATGACTCTAGCCTTGTCTATCACCTTAAGAAATCTCTTTATGGTCTTAAGCAAACTCCCCAAACTTGGTATGTCAAAAATGGACAGCTTTCTTATTGACGCTCGATTCTCTAGATGCCATTATGATCCTAATGTCTATACCAATAAAGTAGGAATCCATATCATAATCCTTTTCCTTTATGTTGATGACCTTATCCTTACTGGTAGTGACTCAAAAATTTTAAACCATGTGAAAACCATCCTTAAGAAGAAATTTGAAATGACAAACTTAGGCATTTGGCACTATTTCCTTGGCCTCCAAGTTTTGCAAACCAATGAAGGAATTTTTATTTCCCAGTATAAGTATGCTTGTGACCTTCTTCATCGCTTTGACATGGAAGATTGTAAACCAGCCCCTTCTCCCTTCCAGTCTGAAGTCAAGCTTGTTGCCACCTGTACTTCTCCCGAAGTTGATGCCACCTTGTATTGTCAGTTAGTTGGTATCCTCTTATACTTGACTCACACACATCTTGATCTTTCCTTTATTGTTGGTATTGTTGCCTGATATATGAAAACACCCCATGAAATCCATTGGAAAGAATCTAAAAGGATACTTCGATATGTTTGTGGTACAATTCAATTTAGGATACATTACAGTTCATAGGGAAATTCTTTATTGGTTGGTTTCACTGATTCAGATTGGGTCGGCGACCCTAATGATCGGAAGTTTACTTCAGGTTATGTTTTCAACCTTGGTTCATTACTTGTCACTTGGGCCTATAAGAAACAATAGGTTATTGCACTTTCTTCAGCAGAAGCAGAGTACCGAGCAACGGTAAATGCAAGTTAGGAAGCCTTGTGGCTTCGACAGATCCTTTCAGAGTTTGGATTCCAACAGCAGCATCTGACCAACCTTTGGTGCCACAATTAGAGTGTCATCAAGCTCACCAATGACCCAGTTCAAAATCATCACAACAAACACATCAAGCTACACATGCACTTCATCGGAAATCCCATTCATGATCAAGTTATTGAAGTGCTCTTTTGCCCTACAGAAGATCAAGTTGTAGACATTTTCACAAAGTCTCTTACAGAAGTGAAGTTTTCCAAACTTCGATCTATGTTAGGAGTTTTAAAAGTTGTCATCAAGGGGGAATAGGCTCTAATGCCTCCTTTCTTCTCCTATTGTGTCACTATTATAAATCCTTCAATCCTATCCCAAGTTGTTCTTAAGGGGGGATGTTAGGATATTTAGACACGTAGGAGTTAGTTAATATCTACTTGCTATAATGTGTCGTTAGGTAAAAGTGTGTTTCTTAGTGTGTTTCTTTAGTATGCATTAGTATGCATTTGTAGTTAGGAAATCCAACGATCACAATATCTTCCCGACATAGAGTGATCCGGCAGTTCATATTCTCCTCGATCTTAATGGCCATTGATATGTGGATTAACACATGATTGGTCCATGATCTATATTTAAATAGCATGGAGGATAATTTTCCAATGATCGATTGTGAGACTCTTGTAAAATCTCTTTGTAACCTTTTTCTTTTGCATTAATAAACTGCTCCAAGTGGTCATGTTGGTTGGGGTCATGGATGTTTCCCCATAGGGATTTTACCATGTCAAAACATCAGTGTGTTGATATTTGATCTGGTTGTGTGAGTGGTTATTGAAGGTGTTCATCCTATGTTGGAATACATGTGTTGTCGAACAAGGAGTGTTGGGTATTGTCCCTTTACTGTACAGGTTGTAATCTTTTGGAGTAGTTTTTGTGACCTATGTATCTCCACAAAAATATCTTCAAGTTCTTCCTCATCTGAATCTATACACCAATCCCAAAGAAACATGGTTGATTCCTAAGTGGTATCCTTAGTGGTTTCTTTTTTGCCTGCTTCCTTGGTTTGCTCATCGACGATTTCTTGTTGATCTAATAGTTGGTTGATGAGTAGCATCATGGAGTTGATCCATTGAGGACATGTTTTCTCATAATGGTTTTGTTGGTGATATGAACAGAAATTTTTCATGCCAAAATCATCCATATTTAATGTATGACTCAATGTTTCTCGTGGCTTTGGCCAATTATCATTCTTCTTGAAGAGGTTTAGTCAAGAGTAAGGGTTTCTTCCTAGTTTCTTTGGTCTCTTCAGCTGCAGGATGGATGCCTAAAGAAAGCAATTCTTTCTCAACCTCTTTAGATTCTTCAAAATTCTGGGCTAATGTAGTTTTGATATATCACTTAATGAACATGTTGATAGAGGGATGTAATGTTATGTTGTTATATTATTTGTAGTGAAAATCAAGTTGAGGTAGATCAACTGGAAGAGAAAGTCGAAAGTCAAGGTGGATCAACTGGTCCAAGTCAAAGTCGAAGTGATTGATAGAAATTCCAAGAGGTTGACCAACAAGAGGTCGATAGGCGGTCATGTGGCAACCAAATGAATATTGAATGAAGGTTTACTGGTAAGTTGACTAGTAATCCGACTGGCAGTCCACTGTAACATAATCTCGATATTTGTGGGATTTGTATCCAATGATCTGCATGGATCTGTAACCATTTTTTGGGCACCTTCATTTAGGGTTTTACCTATTGTAAAGCCTATAAATAAGGTGTGTTGTAATGCAGTAAAATTTAATCATGAATGATCAATCGTTAGAGGTTGCTAGTCATGTAGATGTAAATCAAATTGGCTACAGGGTTTTTTCTTATGTAAAGCAAGAGGGTATGATGTTGATTGCGTCTTAGGTGTGGACAAAGGTTAGGCATGTAACCTTTTATTCTGAATGAATAAGATAATAAGAGAGCAAGTGACTAAAGGAATGTTGGTTTTCCCATTCGGGTTTCTAGGGTAAAATATCTTTGTACTGTGTGTTTGCTTTGTCGTTTACTTTCTTGATTAAATCTTTATTCTTCTCTTCTACTAGGTTTAGCATGGAAGTATAAATTCCTATCATGTTCTATCAAATCTTGTTTTGACAACCTTGGATCTGAGCTAAACCGTAGGTCTAGTAAGAGTCATAAGTTAGAGATCTTTAAAGTTGTGATTAAAGAATGAAAAATAGTTCGAGAATAGAGATTGAAAAATTCAATGGCGGGAATTTTGAGCTTTAGAAGTGTTGACAGGCTAGAATGACCCGTTCAATCAGATGAGGGAAAACGCCCCATGGTAGGTCCTAATTAGACCCACTCTCGTTTGGGATAGCATTTCTGACCAGATTTTGGGATGGTTACCAATCTAACTAATATGAAAACTAAATATGAATCTGAGAACCAGAGGTTCTTAGATGAATTAAAAATGGCATTCCTAACTAACTATTTATAATCTAATATGAAAGATTGCAATCCTAAGATGCATATTTTAATCTACTCTAAACTAACCTATCATGATCAAGAGCAATCTAAAATATGTGTACAATAGAATATTTGTATTACTTGTACATAAGAAATTCATATAATAAGTAATATTAAGGCTTGACAACATAACCAGTTAGAACCAATAGAATTGATTGATGAACAAAATCACAAGGTTGTTGTACTCAAAATGAAGAATCATGGAAACTGTAAATATAAGAAAGTTAATTCAGAATTAATTCATAAACCACCATTCATAAACTACAAAATAAGACATGCATAAATTGAATAATCATATTCATGCACATTAACACCATCATCTTTATAAATGTCTCATGTTCTTTATTCATCCGAAAGTAATAATATTGGTCGTATTTCAAAAGAACCAAAGCCCTTTCCCTTTTACATTCATCTAAGTTATAGAGGGACTATGGGAGCCCATCGCATTCCTTATCCTTCAAATGGTCAGGATCCCAAAGCGACGCTTTAGTTTCCTTTCCCGATTAGGAAATTAACATAATTACAGCAAAATGATTACTCTGCAAAAATTTCGGTTACAATGAGATTATCAAGAGGGTTCCCACGGTTGTGTTTTTGCATCTATGAACACCTTCCAGATTTTGAATTCTTCGAATATGGAATCCACCCGACATAGTTGTGTTTTTTCCAGTTCTACCCCTCTTTTGCTCATGGGAATGATAACTTTTGTCTTCAAGATGTGTTCAACATGTTGCACATAATCCTCTTTCAATATGATCATTCTCAAAGGTTGGATTAGTCTTGTCTCAATAACCCCCGCATTGATTTTTCCGATTGCTTCGATGGATTTCAGGATGAGGTTTCTTTTCGTATCCACGTATTCAACCATCCTTTGGGTTGATGGAGCCTTATCAATATCCCTCAGAGAGTCCATCTCAAACTATAATATTATATTGTATGTCGATCTCCATATCTTTGTGCTTGATGTAGTGATATGCTCCTGATATTTTAGGATATATGTAATTGTTGTCATCCCTACATCCAAGAGTCGGCGATCTCTTATTCTTCATTCATTTGAGTATATAGGCAGGGTATTTAGGAATTCATTTTGTGAATCTTTCCATTATGTGACTCTGTTGTAAGCTTCTAGGGATTTTTGGTATTTTTCATACATTGATTTCTCTTATGCGTTCAACTTTTTACATATTTTGTGCATCCTGAAGTTCCTCATTCTTTTCAATGGCCTCCTCTTTTATGGTTTCAAGAGCGGTTGTTTGGTTCTAGATTTCCTCCACAACTTTCTTCAAGATATTGTTGTCTAGTTGTATGTTCATGATTTCCTTTTCACTTCTTTCATTAAAAGTTCTCAATTTGGCCAACTCTCCACTGAGTCTCATCACCTCCTATTCATGTGTGATTTTAATATTTTCCATCTCACTCACATGGACCTTTTGGGTGAGGGGGGTTGTTTTGCCTAATCTTTCCTGTAAATATTTTTCCTGGACCGTGACCCACATTTTTGTCTCCTCTTCATGGATTTTCTTTGTTTGTTGGATTTCCTTCATGTGTTCACTAGCCATAGTTTCCTTAATGGTTTCCAGGGTTGTCTCCAACTCATTGACCCTGGATTTTGTAATAACTAGTGCTCCTATGACTTCATGGACCGATACTATGTTCACCCCAACAAAAGCACCAAGTGATGAAGCTGTTTGTATCGCATTATCCTTCAAATCAGGTCTAGTTTTCCATTTGATTCTCCTTTCGGGAGCTTCTTGGCTCATGTTGACTTTTCCTCTTTTTCTTTTAGGGGTTCTCTTATGGATAGCTCATGTCTAGTGGTTGTAATAGTAATTGTCAACAGTGACTACTACTCCTTTGAATTCGAGTCCTTCAGAAGTGAGTGATAAAATCCCTGGGATGGAGGCTAAGGGAGTGCACTCCTCTATCGAGGTGTTAACCAAATTAGTATCAGTACAGTGATAATTGCATTGTCACTTGCTAACCTATTGTCTTGGACATTGGGAATCTCGATATTATCTTTTTTCTTCTTTTCTTAGGATTTTCCTTGTGCATTTGATGTTTATTGTCCTGTGTTTATCGTTTCTCCTTCACCTATATTATTTTTACTTGGGGGAGGATCTTTATTCTAGATTTTCATCAGTGCAGCTTGTTTCTCCTTGACTTCCCTCTTCTTCATTTGTTGGTACTTTTCTTTGGCTTCTTCAGCTTTTCTCGTCAGTTCAGCTTCTTTATCCCTCTTTTTATGCTCTTCCTCATTTAGATTCTCTTTGTCTTTAAGGAGGGAGGCCTTGAATTGTTCTAGCCTCAGTTTTCTGTCATGCTCTTCCTCTTTCCTTATTTTTTTTTTAGAAGCATCGGTGGTGAGCCTTTCTACTTCCTCTTAAAAACTTAAAGCGCCTCGGAAGACATCTTCTAACAACCGAGCCTCATGCATTATTTTTAGCACCAACCTGACAGATTTCATGTGTTCGCACACCACATTTCGGGGGTCATGGGATTTGGGCTCTCTGAGACAAAGGCATAATTCCTTTAGTGTTCATGATTCCTTTTCGGCTTACTTCTTGTTCTATAAATAGTATGAGCCTATGTGGAGGGGGGAAAATGGCCAGTACCTTTTGTTCTTTTCTGATAGGTAGGCAGTGGCCAATTTCTCCATAGTCTGGTATGTTATTTCTCTAGCCAATAACTTATCAGGAACATATTTGGGCAATAGTTTTGGTGGTACTGTGACCTAGTAGATCCTAACATAAGTATAGTATTTTTTCATACACCAGTCCCCAATCTCCTTTAAGGTTTTGATAGACCCTGGAGATATCATGTGTGGGAAAAGACCAAAGATGGCCTTGTGTAAGGGAGAGAGGAAATAGTCACAGATCTCATAAAAATATTCATTGCAGTTGACTTCCCACATTTGTGAACAGTACAAATGGATCAGGCCCTTTTCTCGGGTCCAAGACCAACTAAATGTGAGGAATGAATTGGATGCACACACAACATCTATGATATAAGAGGACATGTAGAAGCTAGAGTTTTTCATAGCTTTGGGATTTTGGATATGCTTAGTGATGGTGAAAGAAAGGATGCTCACCCAGTTGAATGCTTGGCCCTTCTAAACTACTATGTAAGCCATTGGAAAACACTCCATCCATAAATGGGTGCTAGTTTCCTCACAATAAAGTTTTAATATCATGGTATTCATCATTTTGTAAGGGATCGTAAGGTATCATGTTGAGACATACCTTTCCCCCTTTTTCACCAACCATTCTTCATCATAAAACCAGTCTTCCATTAGGGTCTCAAAGTCTTCATGTTCAACTCTGAATTGGTCTAGGAACAACTAGTCTAGGGATATTGTAGGTTTTGGGGTCTTATATCTAGCTCGGACATATTCTTCTTTGAGTGACGCTATTGGGAGGCTTAAATAATTGACTATTAGTCCTGTATCTTTTTGTAGATATGAAAAACATCATCTAGCTATGTCATTGTAAGGAAACAACTCTGGGCGGGAAGCTACTATATGAATGTCACTTTTTTGGATGTTCATGTATGTATCGATGTTTGGGTCAGTATACAGGAATCTTTCATTATGGAACACATTCAGAATCTCAGCATAGTTGAGGTATTGTTCCATTCCATCATGGTTGTCCATATCGACAATGTTGAACGACTCATGGATTGAGGTTGGAACAAGTGTTCCAAAGGTTTGGAGTTTTCCCTTTCTGGTCAATATCTAGGACATCTCGCCGTCTGTGTAAATAAACAAGTCAATAGTTAATATATTCATTTCATAGATAGAAATACGAATATTCAAATGATTTGCAAGATACTCACTCAGAAACTGGGGATAATAATCAATCAAACCAAGAGAACAAAAATTCGTGAATGCAACATTTACCTTCCTTAGCGAGCTAGTGGAAAAATTTAGAGTCTCAACATTGTATAAACACTGTATAAATTCCCTCCAAAACCTGGTGTAATAAACGAATAAGGTGTGAGACAACTTAGAATAGGTCAGGGTAGTACATAGTAAAATAAATGCATTCGTGGGTGCTAGGAAGTTATAACCATTGAGGATCGGGAAGATTGAAAAGACAAGATCGTCGAACAACTATCTTCGTCGGATGTTGATATTGATAAGATATGTCAAAAATATAATGGGGCAACTTTCAATGATGATGGATCATGATTGGGCCACTTAACCTTAATTACAATGCTTAAGCTTTAATGATCACCCATTTACCATTCATTGATATGATCGTTGGGTGCCAACCTTCTCTTTAATGGTGTTGATGAGACATAAAGGTAAACATGGGGGGAAGGTATTGGATAAGTGTGTAATCAATGGTAGTGAGGTAGTCTGTAGGATGAGTCATTGTGTAATCGTTAGAAATCCAGGATAGTGTCGTCGTTGGTGAAAGGTGGAGATGAAGAGGTATGTGCATTATTAAACTTTTGACGACAACAAGTTTTCGCCGAAAAGGGTCATTCATTACTAACATGACTCATGGAGGTGTGGAGATGGTCTTATGTAATGACTAAGGTGTGGGCCCAGCTTCAGCAATAACACTGACGTGGAGTCGTCATCTGGTTCGATGATGCTAGCTAGGTTATGACGGGGAAAGAAAAAATAGTGCGTCATCATCGATAAACATGGGAAAGCCTACAAGGGTGATGTTGGGGAATGGTTTAACCTCGACGAAGACATTATGAAGCATCGTCATCAGTGAAATATGGAGGTGAATATTTATGGATAATTGGGTAAGGGCTCGACAAGGAAATGAGTAAGGATGAGGATGTGTGAGAGAAGGGAAGAGGACCTGGCCTAAGTAATTGAGTTTCAAGCATGCAGGTAGAGGGGCGATAAAACTGGTGGATATTTTATTTATTCAGATGAAGGTAGTTATGTGTTTTATTTATTCAGAAGGAAGGTAGCTATGTGGGGTTGTCCAGGGTGCATGAACAACTGTGTGAAACAAAGAGTGGTGCCATGCAAAAAAGGAAAAGGGTCTCCACCAAGAGTCATCATAGTTTGGGTACGCTGCATCGCCGCGGGTGGGGTTGTTGTGTTATCACAACAAATGGCGACTTACTGGGAAGAATTGGTTATCTTTTAGCTCAAAAGAGAGTGACTTAAACCAAATCAATGTGATTTTTACCTTTAGATAATTCTTACAATATATAGATTGAGGACCCCACATCAATCAGCCTGAGGACAAGATGAAAGAAAATCTTGTTAATAATGATCTTCCGCATAATTCTAGTGAGTTTTAATGGGTGCTTAATTCATAAATCCATGGTGAAACATGGGAGTAACACCACAAAGGAATGTTTATCGATCGTTAAAGACTAAAGTGTTTTCTTCATCTCTCTTTCCCACCATTACTTCACTGTTAGAGAGCGTCAATAGCCCCGAGAAAGATGCCTTGGTATCATACAAGCATGGCCCCGCTGCCAGCGAGCATCCATAGCCCCGATGGGTTTGCTTGTACTTCCCACACTTTTAGTAGTGTTTCCAACTTCTTTATGATTATGGTTTTCTACCTTCACCTTTAAATATATAATTTAGGTATTTATTTTGCAACATAGGTGAAGTTGGATAGGAAGCAAGGTGATACTAGAGTTACTTTGATATACTAGTCTTAATCAGCAGTTCACTCTCATGGGTCCATAGACATGAATCACAGATGAATTAGAATTAGGAGTATCAAGGGAAGTATCATTGAAGTATGCAGAAGACATTGAATTCAAGACATTTCGAAAAACCTGAGTGGAACACAGGCATGTCATGAGAGTGGTCACATGATTAGAGATAACTGATAGAAATCATTAAAAGGCATTGAATTTATAGGTTAGAAGCTTTATCTTAACATAGGTGAACAATTTCCTATTTTCTGTACCATTATCACTTGTCAAGATAAATGTTGATTCCAAGGTGACTCGATCATTTCAATATGGAAAGGCATTCATAGAAAAGAAAGCATTTACATGGGTCAAACAGGCTTGAGTTATTGTTGCGAGGGGAAAGTTTGGTCTGGAGTGATGAATGGTAAGTTATTCTAAACTAAAAAGTGAAAAAGGAAAATCGAAATGAAGTCATGGAAAACAGGGAGAAAAAGGAAGGTCGATTGGAGTAAAAATAGTAGACAAATGGATAGTGCAGAAAGAAAACTCTACTATGTACAAAGATATATCACCAAAGGTGATCAGTAGAAGTACTTTTTAAGGACTTGTTCGTTGACAGGGAGCTCCTCCTCATCTCCCTCCAATGTTTTAAGTCTGAAAGTTCCAGGACCTATTTTTTGGTGGATCAAATATGGTCCTAGACACAACTTCTAGAATTTAATATGTTTTCCCTTTAGTTCATTAGCTTTGTCCCATTTAAGAATGGGGTCTCCCTTCTAAAAATATTTATTATCCACATCTGACTTGTCAAACCATTTTTTGATTATTTGTTGATGGTGTGTTAGGTTCATTTTATCTTTTTCCCTTTCTTCTTTCATTTTTAACAGCATGTTTAATATCTCCTGCATTATTGGGCAAGCCTCATCTTGGGCAGATTGGGCCAATTGCAAGGCAGGTAGGAAAGTATGGGTAGGCACAATGGCTTCTTATCTACAAACAAAGAATAAAGGAGAGTTACCAATAGATTATTTGGGAGTCACTTTGTCAACCCATAGGGCATTCTGAAGGGCGAGGTGCCAATTTCTTTGATGATCGTTGACAATTTTCTTGAAGACTTTAATGAGGTTCTTATTAGTTGAATCTGCCAAACCATTCCCTTATGGGTAGTAATTCACTGAATACTTAACCTTAATATTCTTTTCCAAATCAAATTTAGTCAATTTCAGAGAAGAAAAATATTTGGCATTATCAAAGACTAATGATTCAAGAATTCCAAACCTGGTGATAATATGAGATTCAAGGAACGAAGTCACCTAATTTTCATTAGTAGTCTTCAATGGGATTGCTTCGCTCCATCTAGTGAAATAGTCAGTAGTTGTCAAGATGTATTTGTGTAGTTGGGAGGAGTTAGGATTGATTTCCCTTATTACATCCAACCCCCATTGTTGAAAGGGGAGTTCAATAATCACAGACTGTAGGGGAAAAGCAGCTTTCTTCTCTCTCCCGACTGACTTTTGGAATTGTTGGCATTTCCTTGCATATGCATGAGAATATTTAAATAAAGTGGGCCAGTAATAGCCATCTCTAAGGACTTTGTGAACAATGTTGTCTCCACCGTAATGTTCACCTGCAAGTCCATCATGAAGTTTGAATAATACCTTGTTTGCATCCTTTGTCTCAAGACATCTCAGAAAAAACACCAACATAATTTTTTCTGCATAGTATTCCTTGGATGAGCTTATACTAAGCATATTTGAGTCTGAGGGCTCTTTTCTTTTTGGGATCTAGATAATGCAAGGTTGACCCATGGGTTAAGTAATATTTCATTTCATAAAACCATTGGTCAGAGTTGACATAGATGTAGCAGACCTCTCTTTCAAACAACTCTTGATCATGATATAAATCATCTTCATGTAATTCATGGTTTGTTGATTCAGTAGCCAATTTGCATAGTCCATGGCCTTTGACAATTTTGGCAGGATTAATCTCCGAGTCATACTCCTGTAGAGTTGTAATCCAATTCACTCTCTTTTCTACTAAGTCTTTATGTATCAAGAGATTCCTAAAAACAGGGTAAGGAACAATAACTTTGGTCATAGACTTGAGCAAGAACGGCCTGAAGTGTTTGACGACTTTGAATACAGCATAGGCTTGCTTGTCCACCTCTGTTTAGTTTAGTTCTTCTCCTTGTAAGCAAGAGATCATAAAAGCCACAGGAAACTCATCTCCTTCCTGGTTATTTTGTGTTAAAACAATTGCAAATGTGGTGTCTGAAGCGAAGGTGTAGAGGATGAACCCTCGACTAAAGTCTGGGCTTAATAATGTGGGAGATTATGCTATGTCGACTTTGATCTCATCGAAAGATTGTTTTTCTTTAGGTCCCCATATTAATTCAACATTCTTTTTTATCATGTCTTGCATGGGTTTTATAGTTTCAGCAAAGCTAGCGATGAAACATCTCACAAAATTTATTCTTCCCAGGAATAACTGCATGGATTTCTTGTTATGAGGGGGAGGAATTTGGGGAATAACATTGGTTCACTCAGGTTTGATTTACATGTCATACTTGGAAACAATGAACCCTAACAGCTTGCCTTCATCAACAGAAAAAACAAATTTCTTCGAGTTAAGAGAGATATTGTGTCTCATGCACCTAATGAATACTTTCTTCAAATGAGTTATATGGTATTTTCTATCCCTTGAGAAGATAGTAACATCATCAAGATACACCACAACACTTTCTCCAAGTAGACCCATGAAGGTGATGTCCAAATCCCTTTGGAAGGTCGCTCCAACATTGATGAGACCGAATGGAATCTTCTTGTAAGCATATGTTCCCCACTTAGTCCGGAAATTTGATTTTAGCTAATCCTCATGGGCCACTAAGACTTGGTTATAACCAAAAACGCCATCTAAAAGGGAAATAATCTCATAGACGGACACAAACTACAAAATTGGTTCCATTGGAGGCATTGGGTAATTATCTTTCTTTGAGGCTCTGTTCAAATTTTTGATGTCAATACAAAGCCTTATATCCCCATTATTTTTCCTTAATGGCACTAATTTGGAGATCCACTAAGTATGCCTGACTAGAAATATGATTTTGGAAGCTAGCAACTTATTTAGTTCTACTTTAACTTGGGGTTCGAGATTATGGTACATCTTTTTCAGCTTTGGTTGAAACGGTTTTGTCTGTGGCTTCATAAGAATGATGTGTTGAATGATCTTGGCGTCATACGTCTTGATATCTTCATAGGTCCAGGAAAAAATGTCTTTGTATTCCTTGAATAATTTTGTGTAAGATTGTTTTTCTTCAGGAGAGTAGTTTCTTCCCAGATTAATGTTTTGAGGAGTGGTATTTGTTCCCAAGTTTACCACTTCAAATTGCATGGATGAACTATTGGTTTTGCAGTTGGTTTTTTTTTTGAACTTGTCTTGGAGATCGTAAAGTTTCTCCAGTATTGTTACATTTATGGGAATACAGTTGGTCGAACTTGGTAAGTTTTTTTATTGAACGTGGTCAATAGCATCTAAATTCATCAATCTGTCATGTTGACCCTCATCTATAATAGAGTCTTTGAAAGTATATCTCAGATGCAAGAAATTAATAAGTTGTTGGTCGTCGTCAAAGACTCTCCAACTAGTGATATTGTCAGGGATCGAAGCCCTGTACAAAATTTCAACTGAGGAAGTATCATGAATAAATACATCTAAAGGTATTAGTCTGGATGCAACATTGGCCAACAAATCAGCATCACAACTTAACTAATGAGGAACATAACTAATATTAAATGCAAAAAAAGATTCGATTAGTTCCCATACCTCTAATTGGTAATGTTTTAAATGACTTGAAAGACAATGGATGGTGTACTTCCTTACCTGTCTTATGACAATTTCATAATTCCCAAATAATTTATTCTTCTTAGCTTTCAAGTCTACTGCCTTTATTAATCCTTGCAATAAAGCTTCATATGCGGCGGTGTTATTGGTGCATTGGAATTCTAGTCTGCATGTAATTAATATGTTCTTTCCTTTCGGATATTTCAGTATGCATCGAGCACCTGCACCTTCTAAAGATTTGGATCTATCAAAAAATAGTGTCCACGTGTTAGGATCCCCTTTCTTGCTTACAAAATTTGATTTTAAGTTTTCAATTTTTTTTGTTTTGGTGGGGTTAGTAGAATTAGTGAGCATTTCTATTCTATTTCTAGAAACTATGTTAGGTTGTACATTAGAGGAATTGTTATTCTGATCTATTATTTCACAATTGGGCTCAACAATCTAGGTGAAATGAAGGATTCCATATTGTGTGTCATATTCCACAAGGGATGATGTTTCAGCTGTAAAATTCTCAAAAAACGTCTCATATGAATAATTACCCAAAATTAAGTTGTTAAACATTATCGGTTCATTGGGGTCGTTCACATCAATAACAACATGTTTCATATACCTCTCTATATCAATCTTGATCTGATTCATTTTACGATTATAAGGGAGACATAAATGAGACCAATCAGTAGCAAATTAACCATTTAACATAGCTAACCAATCCTGACTTAAAATCATGCCATAGTTGTGAGGTATGTCTACTACTATTATATCAATGGTTTGATGAACTTTTGAATTAGCAGACATCCTGATCAAAACATTTTTCAATTCCCCAATAACTTTAACTCGAGTTCTGTCTAGATGAATAATCCGAGTGTCAGACGGTTTACCTTTGACATTGATATTTTCACAGAACTTGAGGGGCATGACATTAGATGAGGCTCCTAAGTCTACCATGCAATTATGAACATTCCTATTAAAAATTTCTAAAGTAATGAGGAATGGTGGGGTGGTGGATCTGGACCTCTATTTGGTTATGGATGTGTTTGTAGCTACTTGAATATTGGATGGAGTGTTATTGTTAGAATAAATTTCCTTGGTAGTTCCCTTCTTTGCTCCAATGTTAATTTCTTTTGTGCCAGTGGAAGTTTTCCCTTGCAGAGTTTTAATAAAACTCTCTTGAATTTGTGGGATCTTCATAAGCTCAAATAGGGAAATGTTGGCTTTAGTCTTCTTTAGGTCTTCTAGGAAATCATATTCCAACATGGCTAGGGGTATGGATGAAGCAATAGGTTTTGGTGTTTGATCATTCGTTTTGGGGTTGGAACCTGTGGTCTTGGAGGGATTGGGAGTAGGGTTGGTTGGAGAAGATAACGGTTTGGTAATGGGCATGGTGGGAGAAGTAGGATTAGAAGTGTTGGGGGTGTCATTAGAAGCTTTATTGCTAGCACTCCTAGTAGTAACAATGTTTTGTGACATGTGTACCTCTTCTACTTCTTCTTTATACCCACCATAAGCAATATCCTAGAATGAATTTAATTGTTTCTCTTCGGGCTCTTGAGGTTGTTGCGGTTGTTCTTGTTGTTCCTCACTTTCTTCTCCTTATTCATTGACTTCAGTCATATTCTCTATTGTCCAAGTTTGAAGAGCCTGTACAATATCTTCCATGTTAATGCCTTCCATCTAAGAAGGGGTGGATTTGTTGGTTGGTGGAGTGTTTTTATCTTTCTTGGGAGGGAACCCAGAGAATGTTTTTTGGCTAGGGGATCCTTCTCCACCACCTTTCTTCAAGTCTATTAGATCATTGGACAATTTCTTAATGATCCTCTGAAGAGATTCCATATCCATTGAATCGCAATGCCTTTTATCTTCATTGGGTTTGGACACAAAATCTTTACCCTTACCTTTGTCTTTAGAGGGCTTGGAGTTAGAACTCCCTTTTAAACTCATCATATTCTTTTCAAATTTAAAGGCCTCCTGGAAAACTTCTTATAGAATGTCTTTCTCATAGTTTTTTACATACATGGCCATGGAAATAAGTAAACTAGAGGTGTAGAATTCAATAGTTACATCTTCAGTTGGTTTAGAGGCACGTGGGATTCGTTTCAATAGGGTAAGGAAACTTTGATTGTAATCAGCCACCAATTCTTTCGAATCCATCTTGACTTTGGAGAGTTCTAGAACCTGGGTAGTCGGTGTCATATTTTCCCCAAACTTCCTGGGAAAAATGGTTTCAAATGTTCTCCAATTGGTAATGGAGGATTATTCTAGAGAGACATATCAGGTCGAAGATTTCTCTTCAAATGTAAGGGGAAACAAACGGAAGACGACGCCTTCATTTCAAATTCTCTATAATCTAATAGCTAGTAGGAATTTCTTCACATGGTTTTTAGCCGAAAATTTTTTGTTAGGGTTGAATTTCTGTAGGAACTTCCCAGGTTGTCTGGGCATTTCATGTGTAATACCCCTAGGTTGAACCCTAATTGTAAATGTAAATGTAAATTACACATATAAGTTGGTGGGCTGATGATACAGGTTCTTTAGTCTGGTTCTGCGCTCATTGAGTCAGTGTGCGGGAATCTCATACCAAATAAGTGTGCACATGTTATAATGTACCATGCACATGTGTAAGTGTGCACGGATGGTGCACCAAAATAAGAGTGTGCACATCCTAGAATTCTGCACACACCGGATTGATTGCATGATCTTGAGGCCAAGGAGCCTTTGTATATATGTTGTGTTTTATAGGTTGGTAATCCAAGTTATTATAGGCTAGAATGTTTATATGATTATTAGGCCAGAGAGCCTGGATGATAAAGGCCAGCATTCCTATATTATAAATTGTAAATCATACTCATATTATTAATAAATTACACTATTGTTGCAGACCAACCAAACAAAAGAGATGGGGGGGTAAACTCCACTAGAAAGGGTAAGGGACTAAGAGTTTAGGAAAAAGGGCTAAGATAGGGGGCTTAATCCCAATGGAATATTATATTAATATTCCTAAAAGGTTAAAATATGGATATAAATTTATATATCCTAAGTTTATAAAGGGGGGAAAAGAGATTCCCTTGGGTGCCATGTGTCAAAAAATGCACATGCATATATATAATAGGGAGATTTAGTGTATTTCCCATCATTTCTAGATTATTCACTCATGATTTCCTACCATCCACTCATCCATGCTACTATTCCTACATTTACCTGGTTTGATTGCAGGTTGAAGAGGTGGGTTGTCAGACCCATGGTCGAAGAGGCGGGTTGTCATGCCTATGGTCGAAGAAGCGGGTTGTCAGGCCCGTAGGAATTTCTCTCCAGGTGAGAGATTTGCTATGTCGAAGAGGTTTTAAAGCCTGTGGGATATTGAAGAGGCAGGTTGTCAGTTCCATGAGCAATTCTTTATAGGTGAGAGAATTATTGGGAATTGATTTCCCAAAGGTGACAAACTGCAGCTACAAGGCTCTGAAACTTCCTGTTCGGCCTGTTGTTGAAGCCCCAAAAAGGAAGTGGGGAAGCGAGAGCCTTTTGAACAGAGAAGGGGCACACTTCCTGGGGTGGGACGTGCATGTGGGGAATGAGGGACTATAGGTTGTTAGTTCAACTTGGCACCTGTGACTGGGTTTTCCTATTGTCTAAGATACATCATCCTGGTTAGGAATTCCTTTACCCGAGTGGAGTTTAGCCCTAGCTCGAGGGTGACCCACTGTTGAGAGTTATGAGTAGTGTGGTCTAAGGATGGGAGGAACGTGGAAGGCCCACATGCAATTGGTGATATTTTTATCAAAGATAAGGGTCAAATGTGTGTTAAATTACGTGTTGCATTATTATTTATGCATTTGTTTTTATGGGGTTTTGTTGTGTATGTTGCATGTGTATTTTTGTTATTACTTTGTATGAATATGTGTATTTGCAGAGTATTTGTATGTTTCAATTTGGTATCAAAGTTCAAATTTTTGGTTGGCATAGCTAGTTGGTTGTTGGGGATGCTACAATATGGTATCAGAGCTCCAGTTTTCAACATTGAGCCTGGATGGGTCGAGCAAGCTGAATGTTGAAGCAAAATTTCACCAAGAATTGATTTCAAAGTGGCCAAATTTCAAGTTACAGTGCATCCATGGTAAAAATCGGAAGCAATTGCATGGAATAGGGCAAAAGCCCCAATTTTTGTTGTTAAATTCATGGGGAATTTGAGAAATTTGGCCAAGTGGTGAGATATTCTTAATTTAATATTTGTTCTAGCAAATTCAGACCTAGAATTGGTCGAATTTGAAGTTACAGGGAAGCCATGACAGATGGAGTAAGATTGGTTGAATAAACTCCCAATCCGTGAATGAAACTGGAAAATTTGTACCAGGAATGTCAACCAGCAACAATTTGTTGTTGCAGAGATTGAATTGGTGTTATCGGAGTGAAATTGAACAAATTTCATAGTTGCAGAATGTCCATGGTGAAAATTGGGAAAAATTTGGCAAAATCCTCAATTTCTACAACTGAATTCACGAGGAATTGATGCATAGAAAAATGAAGGTGTGCAGGTGTGCACACTAAAAATGTGTGATGCGCACTGCAAAGCTTGTGATGTGTGGAAAATAAGGGTATGCGGTTGTGCGCGTTAAAATTTGGCACGGCAGAGTACAAGTTGGGATGCGCGAAAAAATATTGGTGCGCGGGTGTGTGCACTTAAATTTGGCGTTGCACGATGCAAAGCTGGTAATGGGAAAAAAATAATGGTGTGCAGGTGTGCGCACTTAAATTTGGCGTTGTGCGGTGCATAGTTGGTAATGTGCGAAAAATAATGTTGTGTGGGTGTGTGCACTTAAATTTGTTGCTACACTGAGTAAAGTTGGTGAAGCGCGGAAAAATAATAATGCGCGAATGTGCGCAATAAATTTAGCAATGTGCAGTGTGTATTGGGTAGTGCTTGCATAATATTGTTGTGCGTGGTTTTTATGCTAAAACTGGCAGAGCACAGAGGAAAAGTGTTGGTGCATGCACAATGTTGGTATGCATTGCATGCATGTTGAATATTCACTCCATGCCACGGTTTAATTAATGGTGCATGCAGAGTACTGGTGCACGGTGTGAGCACACTAAACCTTGGCATGGTGTGGCACATAGAGTGCAATAAATTGTGTGCAATAGGTATTAGTGCATGAACCAAAATTGTGCGTGGTAGATACTGGTGCATGACACAAAAGTAGTGTGCACCAGATATTGGCACGACAAAGAAGTGGTCCACACTGGTTATAGGTGTGTGGTGCATGCACTACCTTATGGTGTTTCTGTGCATGCTAAATATGGGTGTACATTTTCAAATCTGTGTGTGCAAAGTCATTTGGATGGTCTACAACAATAGAAAACTAGTGAATTTCTGCGACATTTTATACTATTTGAAGGTCATCTTTTTGCAGCGCGTTTTTGAGACCCTAAACACTGTTTTTAGCTACTCAAAAACCACGAGAATAGATTGTACCAAGGTATACTATGTCTTTGCAGCTCAAATAAAAGAGCTCGGAGATAGCCTTGTAATGGTGTAAACCATTCGTCAAATGGAGCTTTTATGAGGAAGTGACAGGACAAACAGTGGAAGGTAAAGTTTAAGACCCAATTAACTTCGGAGGGATATAACTTTATGCTCCGGAATCAGATTGAGGCACGGGAGCATTCTATGGAAAGATATTGAACCATAGAATACACTCATGGAGATAAATTAAAATTATGGTCATGTTAAAAATGTTTAAGATGGAACAGAAGGTACATGTAGCATTCAAGGCCAAAAACATTAATTGGCCTCAAACTTCAACAAACTGTATCTAACAGCCCAGAACCCAGAAAGAGGTGAAACTTGGACAGACTGTCCAAAATATTTATATGAAGAAACCCAATTTGAATCCTACCAAAAATCCAATGGAGAAGGTGCAAAAATTCTTAAATAAAGTTCAGATTTGCACCTGGTTAAGATGTGAACATAAGGATTCATGGGTAATATTCAAATGGCCATAACTTTCTGCTCAAGACTCAAAATTGAGCAAGAAAGCAGTCATTGGAAAGGTATTGAAATAAGGAGTCCATATTATCATCCAGATTTGTGAGATGGATAATAGAATTCATGGGAATTTAGAAGAAAAATTATGGTAACCATGAAGGGGAAAAATTGTGCATATGTTACCAGAATTGTATATTGTGGTTGTATGTTTGTTGGAACAAGAATTTTTCAAGATATTATATTTTATAATAAATTTATTGCAAGCAAAGATTAAGGTTGATAATAAAGCATAGAGAATTTCCCTTATCAAAGTGGTATCTTCAAGTATGAGTAACATGGTAGGGTCAGTTCTTCAAAATATGGAATAATTGCTTGAGGAAGCTACCAGCTGAAAATGTCTATACTCAGAGTAATAGGTATACATAAAGTTGAGACCATGGAAGTGTGGAGAGATGGTTTTTCATAACAAGCGAGTGGGTTGAAATTTGGTTAAAGATAAGCAAAGGTACTCAAGGCAAGAGTGTTATGACAAAAAAAAAACTTTCATAAGATCATCAAAAGACAAGACTATGGAATGTTAAGGTATGAATCTTGTTGCAACCATGAAGGCTTGGGAAGCCAAGAAGAGAAAAATTATGGGTGAAGGAAAATACTACAAGAAATCCATTGATTCTAATTAGAGTGAAATCGGGGAACAAGCAGGAAATCTTTATTGGTTGAAGTGGTGAAAATCCTTTCACTATAAAGGGTGTCCATGTATAGACAAGGTGATACATTGCGGGAAGCGTTGTTCTCAAAAGAATTCTCTGTCATGATTATAGTTTCTGATAAAGAAAGACGGGGAGTGTACATGGAGATAAAGGACACATTTTCAAGGATCAGTCCTATAGTTTTGGGATAGCACCCCCATGATGGTTATCAGAGTAGGGAAGTGGAAGCATGGTTGTATGACAAAACTTCAAGGGTGAAGAAATAAAAGTGTGTACATACTAAAGAAGTGTCAACATATGCATCAACAATGCATTATGTGCAGGTTAGCTTTAGAAGGATGAAATCAAAGTTCTGGGAGAGGAATTCCATAAATTCAGTGAACTCCAGAAGTGGGTAAAGTCCATGAACAATTGGAGAACAAGACATATGTGCATCAATATGGAATGATGGAATTTTACTATGCAAATCAGGTTGAAATTAGGTGGTCAGGACATGCGAAAGTAATGTTTCATTAAGTAAATCCAAGTGTTGATATGTTCAGTCAAGGAAAGGATGAATCGGTTTGTTTCAATAAATAAATTGGTGTTAAATATCCAAAATTAATTAGAGAGCATGGTTGGAAATGTATTTTGGTCATGTACGAGTTGGATCAGAGGGATCTAAGTAATAGTGGAATGCTGAAAATTAATATCAGCATAATATATGGCTACAAGTGTACAAAGTAGATAAGAAAGGTTGGGATGGAAAAAAACTCAAGATAGAGAACAATCATGCACACTGTTTTCTTTTGTAAGAACACAAGAAGATCCAAGCATCCGGGAAGAATTGAGGACTTCTAGGAACAACAAAGAAAAGTGATGCAGGGAGAAAGAGGTTGTTGCAATTACTATAGTAGAAATTATGTTATGGCTTGTTGGAAAGCCATACATAGTATAGGAAATTGACATGCAAATGCATTTAGGAGGATGCTAATGATGCATTATTAGTGCATACAAATATGAATTGATGAATGACAATTTGTTAATATACATATATAACATAACAAGACTAGGATTAGTCTATTGTTGAATATATATTAATATGAAAGATGCTAATGGTGGTTGTTGTACCGGGAAAGGGAGCATTCTTGCATGTTTTCAAGTGTTGCTACTAATGTTCTTGCATATAGAAGGAAGCAACATAAAGTTGAAGTGTGGATTATAAGGCTTATAATAGAAGCATAGGAGCTTCTATTGTTATCATATATACAAGTAGCATTAAATTCAATTGCAACTATGCAGGTATGAGCTTTATGTACTCTTATTGCATAATTGATGAAGGGAATTTAGGTAAGAATTTCCTCAGCCAGATTTATTTTATAAAATCACATTATGGTATTATTTGATGCATTAATGTGAATAAAATACCACTATGTGTGGTAAAGGCTGGAGGCTTGTAATAATTATAAAATCTTTTTAGCTTTTGAATGCATACACTAACATAGTTGTATGTCATGTTAATTGGCTATGAGCTAATAACCAAAGCAATAAAAGGTATCAACCCATTATAGGAAGGGATGCCAGAAAAGCTAGTCATGTATGAGACCATGACATGGTTGGTTATGGCAAGGTATGGTTATGTAAAGGTTATGTACCAAATAAATATCGAATGAACTTCCTACTTCTAAATAATATTTAGACTGCAACCTTTTTGTTAACACTAATGAACACCATAGAATTATATTCTTGGTGTAGTGTTCAGGTCGAAAAGGAAGGCATCCAAATAATTGAGCAGACAATAGGAAGTGTATGGAGAATGTGTCAAGGCATTGTCCAGAATTCCAATTTACCAATGGTGAGATACATGACTTAGATATGCATTAAGAGTTGCACTTATGCAGGATAAAATTGTTATGCTTGAGTGCATTGTTGAATACATTTTTTTGAATGCATGCATACATGACATATAATGGAAATGATGATGCTAACAGTTGAAATGTTATAATTATTACTAACTCATGGAGTTGAGGACATTCAGGGAATATTAGACTATAGGAATCTTACGTTCAAGAAATAGAGTAATAATGGCTAGAAAAGGAAAAACATAATTGTTGAACATGCACCTGCAGAGAATGATAATTTCATTATATTAAATAAACAATTTGATGGTTGTGATTGAATTGTTAAGTGTAGACAAATCTGAAATCACTTGGGAACCTTTGCAAGTATTACAATAGCATTTTATGGTACATGAAATACTAATCATCTGTTTGGTTGAATGCAACATGGAAAGATTGCAGGAAAAATGTTCTCAATTGTGGCACTGCTGAAAAACATAAGAAAGACTAAATCTTGTTGTTGCAACAACCAAGAAAATTATAAGAGGGAATCTCATACTTGGGAAAAGTTGAATTTCCTTATGAAATAAATTTGAATTTCTAAATGAAGTTTTTATAATATTCTTTCATAATGACAGTATGTGTGTGATATAGATGAGATAATATTTTTTAAAGTTGGAATTCTTGGAAAGAACAACTATTGTTGGAGACACTAGAGCCTTATAAATGTAGAACCTTGGTGGGGTTCTAGTAATGAGTTAGCGCTCTCCTTGTTTTTTAAATCCTTGGCAAGATGGATTGTTGAGGGACTGTGTAGCAGTGAAGGGATACCTGAGCGTGGAAGGGTGAGTGCAACAAGGAAGAGGAAACTCAAGGATACTTATGGCATGGTAGATGTCATAATGAGGGTGTGCCAAATGAAACAATGAGCTGAATTCTTTCATGAAGAAGCTCTATGGAATAGAGGAAATGACTTCCAGTTGTGGTATGAATACATGAATTGGTGCTTGAAAGTAGAGCACCAGGTGGATAACAAGCTTCATTAGCAAAATCATGGAGCTTTTTGAATAATTTTGAATTGTACATGGCATATAATGCACTGAGGACAATGCATAAATGTTGTGAGTGGAAAATCCCTCTACGGACTAGCACTTAGGGTTTTATCATGCATGCATAAAATACCTAAAGATTCCTACTTTCTACCATCGTCCTGAACCTAATCCCCATTATTCTTAATCAAATACATAGTTAAGGAGATCAAGTGAGCATACCTTATTTTGGATGTTTGATGTCGATCCTTCTTCACACTTGATCACTCTTTGACTGCAACTCTCCTCCCAAGGTTGACCTGCATTCACACAAGATAAACAAAGAACTCTGCATGCATTTGATATATAGATTAATGGGTTAGAGATTTAATCAATATGTATGCAATAAACCATGAAAACCTCATATGGCGGGACGGGAAAAGTACTTATTTATTATTAACTTCAACAAATCAACTTACAATGGTGAAGTCGGCCACTGCTCCATGAAACCTGGTCTCGGGCTCCTCTTCAACTGTCCTCCAACTTCTTTTCTCTATATTTCTCTTTGCACAAGGAAGGCTAAAGGTTGGGACAAAGGGAATGTGCAATCAGGTATAGTTTCTTTACTATGATTCTCCTCTTCCAAATGGGACCCCTAACCCTTCTTTTATAGGCTAGAAGAAGCTAGGTATTTGGACGAACCCTCGGCCATGCATGGCCATAATATTTAGTTAACTCACCCAAAGCTATGTGTTTCGTCAACAAATTTCCCTTTTTCGTGCTTTTGTAGGTACACACGGGTTGTTTTGGGTCAGCGAGTGTGTACACACATGCAATAATATAGCAGGGCACGTGGGCCTTTATAAAAAGTGTTTTTAAGAAGAGTTGTTCAGTAGTGCTTTGGCAAATAAGGAATCTGAGATGGCCTGATGTCAGGTAAGCATGTATGGTGCAAATTAGGGTTATAACAGATGCCCCCTAATGTGTTAGGTCAGAAGAGCATCTGATGGTCGAAATACATTACCAATCTTTACTGATGTGCCGAACAAGTGAGCCCAGGGACTAGAAATCGAGAGGCGTCGTCTGTAAAAATAACAATTGTATCACCGAGGCGGGCATACCCATGCTCAGGATAGAATAAACTCATGGCTACCAATCAAATACACTGTTGATCCATGTCATATAACTATATAAAGTGTACCTGCGAACAATACACAGTGGAGCTACATCTCGAAATCAAAAAGATATACATGTAGAGTATCCATCTTCTTAGAAGCTGATAAGGCCTGATGGCTAGAGATGAGGTCTTCAGAGCTCGAGAAACAACTTCAAAATCTTCAAAACTTGGGTAGGAGTGTAATACGAGTGTACAAATTCACTACCCATGGCTCGTCGGTCATGGACTGAAGAATCTTGATGATCAGACTGAAGGCTTCATTGATTTCAAACAAAGACTTGATTGAACGTTCAAGATGGTCGGGTATGAGGGCAAGAGACAAACTGCAAAGGGGCCAACTCATGCTTGGTAAAAACTTCCCTTGGACAACAGCACGACAAATGATGAGACTCAGGCAGCATGGCATTAACATAAGTTTATGAGGCAGGAGACAATGCAAACTCTCCATATGTTTGGAAGAATAACCAAACGGAGGAGGACACAGCTCTATGTAGTGAGAATAGCTTCCTAAGGTCGTATTAAATCCTAGAGTTTTACAAACAAATGGACAGATGTGATTTATCCAAGGGCAACTTATTGTGCTGCCAATAACAAAAATACTTTTCCCTTCCTCTTTTTGGGGTATATTTGATTTTTTTTTTGTCTTTTTCAATGATTTTTTTGGAAAAAACAATAAAAGAATGTTACGTTACAATGGATGAACGAGTGTTACAAACATACAAGTTCAAGGCACAAGGACAAGACTGATGTTCAGAGCAATGACACTTGGGAAAAATCCTCCGGGGGCCAAAGGTGTTAAGACGCAGAGGCAGAGTGCTACAAGGCTTGCGTATAAGGTATGCTTCAGATTGTTTAGTTGAGAGAAACATGGAGTTGGCATTTAGACCAAAGACGCAGGTATGCAAACACGGTTAACAAAACACACAATGGTAACCTCCTTCGATGTAAGTTTAACGAGCCCAAAGAAGGTAAGCTCGGCGGTTTTTCATATTTAGAGAGTCTGAAAAAATGTAAAAGGAGACTCCATTGGGGTACCTTTTCCAAAGGTAGTCTAGTCAGTTCGAAAAAAGGGTAAACTAGCATCGACAAGACGTCTATTCAAAACCATTTTAACGAGTGTGATAAAGACAAGATCACTCAGCCATTTTTCATTTTTAAAGAGTCTGACAAAAGCTTAACTATGGACTCTGGCAGGAATGTTCTTCTGGACCAGTTTAACGAGTGTGAAAGAAGAAGGTCTCTCGACGATATTTTCAATTTTAGGGAGTCTGAAAAGAGCTTAACTATGGACTCCTTGGGGGTTCCTTTTTCGTAAATTTAGTCCCTCAGGCCCGAAAAAGGGTTAAAATGATACCTGAGAGTACTCTTCTAGAGAAATGAAGTTCCATAAATTATATCTTTGTTCGTACAGTTGACTTTCCAGATCGAAAAAGGGGTAAAATACCATCAGACAGATGTGACTTCCAATTTCAGTTTAACGAGCATGAAAAGCCACAAGATCGCTCGGTAATCTTTTCATGTTTAGAGGGTCTGAAAAGCGCTTAAAAGAAGACTTGTTATGTATTTTGGGAGTCCCGCAAGTGAGGTCAAGAGTGAAAAGGAATCATGCAAATGAGGCTCAAACTCATAATTAGGAAAAACAACAATGACTCTCGAGCCTACAGTGATTAGAGACAGCATGGACACCATAATGCAACCAGGATCTACCTAGGGTATCCATGTTCTGATAAGCTCTACCAACAACTTGCGACACTTCTAAAGCAGCAATGATGGTTATGTGTCACAACCTGACGGGATCAATCCTATGGCGAAGGGATAAAGACAACGAGATACAAAAGTCAAGGACGAAACCTATCCTACATGCTCAAGTTGATCATCTGAGATTTTTCCATGGACCATCAAAAGTTACCCAAAACTCCAAAAAAATGTCTCGATACCCGATCATACCCCTCCAATGCAACTCCTGAATCACTCTAAATGGATTTTGTTTGAAAGAAAATGATAAGGGGGGCCAAAAAAGTGACAAAAAGTCTATAAATAGAAGCTGACAGCTCATTATCACCATTGCTAATTTGGAAATTGACTCTGGAACCAAAAAAAACCCTTTGATTAAAGTGTTGATTTTGGGAGCTACAGTGGACGAAACGACCATTTGTCTGGACCAAGTAAGTACAAACTCTCTTATCTTGAAATTTAAATATTTATTTTTTCTTTGGGTTCCATGTTTTGTGGGGGCGTCGACCTTCAAAAGGTTGACCCTAGGCCCACGCGGGTTGTCTTAGGACAGGCCGCATGTACATTTGGGCAGAGTAAAAACTGCACACGTGTACATGCGATTGTCAGCATTACAGCCCACGTGGACCCCCTTATTGAATGAAAAAAGTTTAAAAAACAAGGGTTAAGCCTCCTTAACCTTGGTGTTTTGTAGGATGTATGTTCACTAAAGAGAAAGAGAGCATGAGGAGGTTAGTGAGTTGGTCGGGGAAGACCCCAATGATGTGGCCCCCTTGATGCAATGTGGGTTTCTCAAGTTCTTCTTATGTCCTTTTATGCAGGCACAACCTAGGCTACTGAATGCCTTGGTTGATTATTAGCATCCGGATGTAGAGTCGTTTATGTTAGAGGGGCAGTCACTAGTGCCCACGACAAAGGATATATATTTTTTGACTGGCCTCTCCAGGAGAGGGGAACCAGTCAACTTTCGGACATTTCCTTCGGGGCCGCATAACATAGCGGAATGGATAGGACTTTACTGCGAGGCTGGTACAAACCGCTCGAGCTCACAGGTGCCCATAAGAAAGATTACTGACTTATCACTGCAGGCGATTGTGTTGCATATTGGGCAGATTACTAGTTCTGTGGCTCTACATCAGGTGTCCCATGCACAGATGAACTGTGTAGTCCAGTGCTTAAATGCACAAATATTTGACTGGAGCACAACATTGTTAGATTGTATGAAGAGGCAGTTGACAGATTGTTGGTCGCAGACACAAAGGAACTTCGGGTTTGGGACCATTCTATGCTCTTTCTTCTTTGAAAGAGTTCTGAGCTTCAGTCCTCGAGTAGTGGTACGAGGACATCAGGTCTCTCTTCCTATAGTTTGTAGATGGGCAGTGTTACTGCCACGACAGGGTGGTGGAAGGACCAATGAGTCCTTTGACAATGATTTATTTTCTTGGTTGTCACGACAGATCCCAGTTATAGAGGATTACCCCTACGCTAGGATTGATTTCTCGAGAGATCCTGAGATTCCAGTACCTCCTAGTGAGGAGCGAGGAGAGATGGGTAAGTTTTCGTCATTGTTTTATTTTTATTTTGTGAAAAATATGTAATTTTTATGTTATTTTTTGTTATATATCATTTTTTTTGTATACCAGAGTAGTTGATGGATACGTGTCTGTTGTGTGCATATGTGGGACTAGTGCGGCCTACAGACTATGCAAGGAATAGGCGTCGTCCTCGGCCAGGAGCCGCACCTGGAACCATCGGGGGACCAGCAATAGCAGGAGAGCTTCCAGTCGGGGAGGCTGAGAGGGTGTTGAGATGAGTCAAGCGAAACTTTACCGCGCTCACCCGCACAGTCCCTATGGCAGAGATTGAGGACCTGCCGCCATCTATGCAGCCTCATGTAGTGGGGGCACCACGGGTGTGGGTCTGATTGTTTCGGCGTTTGGAAAATGTTGTTGATTAGTACAACAGGGCCCACAGGCCCTGACCTTAATTAGACTTTTCATGTGCTGAGAGCACTACTTGTATATATATTTTTTAGGGAATAATCCTCGTGACTCGTTATTGGTCATATTTTTGAGGCGCTTGCGTCCACCTATGTACTCTAGTGACTATGATGTTATATATGGATTTTTATTTCCTTTTGTGGCTTATGGATCATTTTTGCAAAAAATGTATTTACATGTTTATATGTATGTCCTTTCATATGTGTGTAAGATGCCAATCTAAAATTTGATTAGCTAGAGTATTTGTAATTTTGTTTAATCTCCTAGGAACATGAAAATATGTAATATAATCAAAGCTTTGTTCTAAGAGACATACCCTAAGGAATCGTCGGTGTAAATTTGGATCATGAACACGATAGGCTCTATTTAACTGAGACACAACCAACCGAGCATCGAGATAGACCCGGAGATGAGAGATACCAAATGACAAGGCATCACGAAGCAACTCAATAATTGCACTATACTCGGCAACATTATTTGTGGTGTCACCTAAGCATATACCTCTGGAAGATAATAACTGGCCTCGAGGTGAAAAAATTACCCAAGCTGCGGAGGAAAGCCTCCAAGTGTGCCAGATAGCATCGTCCACGTACCCAATTAACACCTCGGATTCACTTGACATCTGCCACAGTGACGAAATATACATAAAAAATGACACATCCATAACACTAAAAGAAAACTAGAAAGTAATAGTACAAAGACTATACATAAGTTACAAAAAGTTACCCATGGTGAGCTACCTATGAGTAATACTTCTTGAGGTAGAGTCCATTTCTAGGCTCTGCCAAAGCATTCCCTTCAAAGTCAACCAGACAATAAGCACCCTTTTTTAGAACCTCTTTTATGATGAAAGGTCCAAACCACATGGGTTTGAATTTTCCTGCCCCCAGGGGGTCCTTATCTTGGTCATAGACCAGGACAAGGTTTCCTTCAGTGAAAATCCAAGGATGAATGGACCTATCATACTGACGATTTTATGTTTGTGAGCCTCATTGGCCAGGGATGCATCACGATGTTGCTCATTGAGTTTCTCAAGGTATAATAACCGCTCTTCAAGTGGAGAAGTGTCTGGCAATAATTGTACTTCCAACTTTAGGGACGGGATCTGACATTCGATAGGTAAGACTGCTTACAGCCCGTAAATGAGTTGGAAAGGTGAGAAACCGGTTGCAGTCTTAACAGATGTTCAGTAAGCCCATAATACCGAGTATAACATCAAATGGCAATTTGACTTGGTTGAGTTGATCGTTCGTTGTAGGATGGTCTTAAGAGATTTATTCACAGCTTCCACCTGACCATTTTCTTGGGGGTAGTAGGGTGACGAATGTTCTTGACATAACCCTAGTTTTGATGTTAATTTGGTCATCATCTGGTTCTGAAAGTGACTGCCATGGTCAGTGACAATCTCCCTCGGGACGTTGAACCTTGCTATTATCTGGTTGAATAAAAAGAGAGTTGCAGTCTCTCCATCATCTTTAAACGTTGGCATAGATTTGACCCACTTCATGAAGTAGTATACGACTACGATGATGTAATAGTGCCCCCTTGCTGAAGGAGGGTTGCATGTAGTGTAATCAATCCCCCACTTGGTGAAGGGACCAGTTATGATGACAGGAAACATGGGAGCGGGATGTGCCCTCATCTTCCGAGAGAAGATCTGGCACAGGTGGCACTTCTTGACCGATTCAATACAATATTTTATTAGTGTCGGCCAGAAGTAACCTGATCGTAGAATCTTTTGGGTTGTTGCCAACCTAGACAAATGACCGCCACATGCTCCGGTATGGCAATCATTAAGCACAATAACTACTTCTTTGTGAGTGAGACATCGGCGCAGGATGCAATCTACACCTCTCTGATACAATGTATCATCGAGTATGAGATAATTCTTAGCCTGATGGCGTATGCATCGACGCTCATCATGAGAAGCAGAGGTGGGGCACTTCAAATTCTATAGATAGATAAGTATATCTTTGTACCAGGGATCCGAAGAGGTGATCAAAAACATATCTCCTCTGATAGGCGACTCTTCGGGAACAAAATCACCTAACTCAACCAGAAGTTTTGAAATAAGTTTTGCGAAGACAAGTGACTTTTTGGATTTCGCTTAAATGAAATCTAAGTCAAAATCCTGCAGGACTACTATCCATCTACTGATATTTCCACCTATTACCTGTCGTGTCAACATGTACTGGAATGGATTCACGACAGCAATGATGGTGGTCTTGTGAAACAAAATATAATGACGGAATCGTTGAACAGCATGAACTGCTGCCAATGTAAGTTTTTTGATATGAGAATAATTGAGTTCCGGTCCTACGAGGCCTCGGCTTAGGTAATAAATCACGTATTATGAGAACAAGTCATCTTCCTGAACTAAGACCATGCCGATGGTTGACTCTGCTACAACCAGGTATAATAAGAAATCTTTGTTATAGTTAGGTGGTCGAAGTAGAGGGGCAGTTGTGAGGGCATGTTTCAACACATCGAAAGAGTGTTGGGTGGCATCGTCCCAATGAAAAGGAACGTCTTTCTTCAGTAAGCGCATAAATCCCTTTGTGATCTAGGCATAGTTGGCGATGAAACGTCTTAAAAGGTTCGTCTTGCCCTGTAGACTCTGAAGTTGAAGGATTGTGCGTGGGGGAGGCAACTGAATTATTGCCTCAACCTTGAGAGGATCGACCATGATCCTTGTTGTTGATACTATGAAACCTAACAAACGTCCTGATGTTATGAAAAAGCTGCACTTGTTTGGATTCAAGCGAATCCGGAAGTATTGACAACACTCAAAGATAAGTCAGAGGTGTGTGGGATGATCCATTCTCTTGTGAGATCGATATGTTAAATCATCTAAATAGGCCTAGACTATATGCTTGAATTCATGGAAAGCAAAATGCATGGCCCATTGAAAGGTCGCTCTAGCATTTTTTAGACTAAAAGGCATCTTATAATACGGGAATGTACCCCAAGGACAAATGGATGTCATTTTGTGCTGGTCTTCGGGTTTGATTTTGTTGGCATGTTTATAGGTAGGTGTGCTTGTCATTGATGACAAGATCAGAGTATGCAACAATGGAAAAACAAGGACAATGTAAGCTCAGGAGGATAAGTGCAGAGATGCACGCAGAGTGCAAGAGTGTGCTTGATCATTTGATGGTTTACATGCAGGCAAGGAAGATCAGGGATAAATTGATCCGACTCCATTTCAGAGTTTCGGATACCGGGAGGTGGAGGTGACAAGGACACTCATGACAAGTCTCGGAATCGCGAAATGTGAAACGTCGAAATCCCGAAAGCAAGAGATAGTTCCGGATATCGGGAGTTGAAGTGTCGAAACACTTCACCACAGGAGTCTCGGAATCGCGAAATGTGAAACACCAAAATCCCGAAAGCAGGAGACAGTTTTGGATACCGGGATTTCGGATACCGGGAGTTGGGGATGTCAAGAACTCTTACTATAGGAGTCCCGAAGTCACGAAATGCGAAATCGTGATATGCTAAACCATGATATAATATCAACCGTTGGATTGAGGACAAAACTAGATCATCGATCCAAGAAGGATACATGGCGAAATATCATCCTTTCGCTTACTGGAAAGTCAAAGGAACGGGGTTCCCTAACCTCTCGAACTCGCGATATGAGAAATCACGAAATAACCTTAGCCATCATATCGAAGTTTGATCTAGACCGTTGATCTGACTCCATTTCAGAGTTTCAGATACTAGGAGATGGAGGAGTCAAGTGTCGAGACTCCTCATCACAGAAGTCCCAAAGTTGCGAAGTGCGAAAAGCCGAAAAGTTGATCTGACTCCATTTTGGAGTTTCGCAGAACAGGACTTGGAAGTGTCGAGAAAAATCACATCAAGAATGTCGAAATCGCAATATGCGAAATCGCGAAGTGATCTAGGCCGATAGATCCAAAAGGTGAATGTGGCAAACCACGTCAGAAAGGACAGGTGGAATACTATGACACATGGCACGATTAAACAATGACAAGTGTCAAGTTGATTTGGCATTTCAGGCCACTGGAAATCACAATTCTGAGTGACACGTGACAGCCACTCAGGTCATGACATGTCATCGAGTGATGCAAGACTGACCTCACTCCAGGAGTTTTTTCTTTGGGAGTTTTAACTCCATCACTCCCCCAAAGTCCCAAAGGTTGAAGTCCCAAGGCAGAGGATAGTCGTCCGATCACCACGGATCAAGGACCATTGATCTGGAGATCAAATTGCTTGTGTGATTGGAGAGTGGTCATATTCTGGTGGTCACATCGTCGAAGAACTGTAGAAGAGAGATCGAAGTGGAAAACTCCATTTTGGAGTTTCAGGGATCGGGACATGGAGCGTAAAGAAATCTTCACATCAAGGATGTTGAAATGCCAAATTGTGAAATCATGAAAGTGATTTATGGATAAGCGCTCGGTCACTGATGGTGGTCACATCGTCAAAGAGCTGTAGAGAAAATCTTGAAACAGCAAGCTCCATTTCGGAGTTTCGGGGACCGCGACTTGGAGAGTTGAGATGCCTCGCAATAGGAATCGCCAAAATGCGAAAACACCTTTTGGTGTAGGCTGTGGTCACAGCCATTGGTCACATCGGAAAAAGATGGAGGAAGGAGCTAGTGCAACCAAGCTCCATTTTGGAGTTTTGGGGATCGATACGTAAAGCATAAAGAAACCTTAACCACAGGAATCGTGAAATGCTAAAATGTGAAACGGTGAAATAAATGCAAGACCCTACGGATTCCATCCAACGGTGCAAGTGATTTTGAATATTATCGGAGGGCTACTGTTGCACTTCACAGTGTAACTGCTAGAAACGACTAATGGTCTATGCCAGAGGATGAGCTCGACTATGATGAAGAACACGAAGAGTCTCAACTGCCAGAGAGGCCAAGGAATCTCAGTATAACACCCAGTGATGATGGACGCGTGGGTGGAACTACGAGAGAAGCTGAAGGATTGCAATGATGATCAGGCAGAGCACTCGACATGAGGAGAAGATGCAGAATAGAGAGGAGGGTGAAATTATGGAGGGGAGTGAACACCCCGAGGTGGAGAACATTGGCATGGTGAGAGCATGTAGAAGTATGGCGCATATCGCATGCATAAGGAGAACAAATACTATAAGTATGCTAAACAAAGAAGAGATGGGTGTGATTGTTGAGGGTGATTGATGTATAAAGAAGGAGGCAGAGCGCAGCAGCAGAAATGCACATAAGAGGTGTGGTGCATTGAATGGACATGGCACATAGATTAGAAATGCCAGAAGAACATAAAGCATAAGAGGAGTGTGCAAAAGACACTTATGCATACATAGCAGAGCAGTGTAGCAGATCAATGATGAAACTGGTAAGTTTTTGAAGAACTTTATATCACTGTAATAAGTGTTATTAGCAAAGATTGATATTTCAGGGTGGTAGGGAGGTGCTAGGGAGGACGGTTGTCCTTAGAGGTTCAAGTAGGTTCTTGAACACAGGGAGTTGTAGCTTCCATTTGATTGCATCCAGAGAAACAAGGGTGGCAGGGTGGTGCAAGGGAGAACTATTGTTCTCTGTTATGTAGGTTGATGCCTGTATGACTGGAATTTGGTGCTTCCATCCAATTGGTGTTGGAACACTTGGGGAGTTGGTTCTTCCTTCTAGTTGGTGCTAGAGAGACCAGGGAGTTGGTGCTTCCTTCTAGTTGGTGCTAGATTGATCCAGATGGATATCGATGGCCACCCACCTTTTCCAACTGGCTCAAAATAGTTTTCTGACATTTTTGGCAATTTACTATTTTTAGCAGTTTTTACTTTCAGGGCCATTTTGAGGACCTAAATGAACTTTTTTCGATATCTATCTCCTCAATGATAGCCGAAGGCATGATTGAGCCCCCAAAATGAATCTCCTCGGTGATACCTTTCCAACGGGCTATCACACTCCTAAAACGGAGATCGTATGCAAAAGTTACGACCCTGGGAAGTTGATGTACTAGCTTACCCAAACGAAGCCCACATGAATTTTGGTGTTTTATCTCCTAGGGTTAGGTTTTTGGATATATAGGGTTTTTGGCATTCTTGATTATTGTAAAAAATGCCTTCATAGCCTCATTGTAACCTTCTTCTTGCGAATGCACACTGCCGTCACATCTCTTCTCAGAGATAAGCCACCACCATTCCAGCAAGCTTGTTTCCGTTGCATTTTACAGTTTCAGTTTATTTCGTTATTGAATAGAAAACCAGTTTTACTGTATCTCTGTTATTTTGTGTTAAGCACCTGTTAATAATCTGTATTCATTTCGTTCTGCTAATAAAATCTGGATCATAGAGAAACCAGGGAGTTGGTGCTTCCTTCTAGTTGGTGCTAGAGAAACCAGAGAGTTGGTGCTCTCAGCAAGTAGTAGGTTGC
>SNQJ01S0018912.1:172313-192699 GCA_010110895.2 Picea sitchensis
CGCAACCCGCACATTCATCAATTATCTGGTCGATGAATGGTGTGGGGAAATTATCTTTGGGACAGGCCTTGTTTAAATCATGGAATTCTATACATACATGAATCATGCCTTGTTTCTTATTGACCAGCACGGGGTTTGACACCCATTGGATCAAATGGATATTATAGATAAAATTGGCTTTTAGTAGTTTCTCAACTTCAACTTTAATGGTTGTTGTTTTTTTGGGGTTAACTGGATGAAGCTTCTACCGGACAGGCTTGGCATCTGGATAATTTGTGATTTCATGTTCGACTATTTTTGGATTGATGCCTGGCATTTCCTCGTAGGACTAGGAAAAAACGTCACGGAATTCTTTAAATAGATCTGTGTAGATTTGAATCTCTCTGGGGGAGCAGTCAGCTTGAAAGAAAACATTCTCTCAGACGCCAGGGGTTCTGGAGATATTGATCGGTATGATTTCAGCGATGGTTTCCATATTACCCTCAACATAGACCATGTGTGTAGCGAAGGGATTAATAGGACAAGTCCTATCTCCAGTCATAGTCAAGGTGAATTCTCCAACCTCGATTCTTCTTAACTCTAGGAGGAAGTATGATATGTGATGAAGATCATCCCAGGGTTTGTCTGGACTAGTCATTGCTTCAATTACTGCTTCGTTAGAGGGAAAGACTAAGTCTAACGAATTGGTGTCAGTGAGAGAACCTTGATCCCAAATAGGCTCTAGAGGTGAATCTAACTTTTGTGCAGGAATTGGATCTGGGTTGGTTGAAGTTTGTTAGACAAAAGAGTACGCTACTTCAGTTGTGGACAAGGGCATGGACATGCTCGAGTGCCCTGTCCCTTCCATCGTGGTTGATGGGGAAGGAAGTATCCAGGGATCGGGGAAGAAATTCGTGCAAAACGACGAAACTTGGAAAATCTCAACCTTATGGTGGTCGGATATGAACTTGACATCACCTTGAGGGGGTGGGTAATCGAAGGTACCCATCAAATATGGGCACAAATCAACCCCTATGTTGACTACGCCTAGTTGAGGATTATCAATCATCGGGACCACGGACACCCCCAATGAAGGGTCAGGTCTGGAGAAAGACAATTGATCAATGGTCACAATCCGGTCCTCATGTGGAAACAACAAGACCTGACAAACTGTAGCAACTACTGCTTGCATGGAATAAGTCCAACCCCTTCCTAATAAGAGATTGTAGTCAAGGGACGCGTCGACTACTTCTACCTCGACGCACATGGTCTTCCCTCCCAACTGCATGGGGAAAGAGGGAATTATACCGTGTGGTCGGAATGAACAACTGTCGAAAGCAGTGAGAAGAGTAGGCGACGGAGAAAAAACAGGTTGGCCAATGGCCTTCCAACATGCCAACGACATAACGCATGTCGAGGCACCCTCATCAACCACTGTGCAGAAAATATTTTGAGTAAAAGTTTTCATGGGGTGAGCCACTACAATTTGAAATGCTACGTGGTAAGGTAGACGAGGTTTTAAGTCGATTGTATCCAACATGATGGTACCTGGATTACAAGTCTCGATAGATCTTAAAGTGGTTAACAAAGCTTTCCTCTGGGAAGGGCAGCTTTGGAGGACCTCCAAAGCAGACATCGCACAAGGGGTTTGAGAAAAATCCTCCACCATAGAATAGTTCTAGGTGGCCCTTGCGTTTGGGTTGTGAGAAGATTTTTTGAACGCGCCTTTTGGGATGCATGTCATTGTTTCGCCCAAAGTCTTCTCAATCTGTAGAGGAAGAGATGGGAGTTCGGCTTCTTTGCCCTTCTCAGAACTGCTTGGTTTATTGTAGTCATGTGCTCTAGTCGATAGAAAAGCATCACCCTTCATCATATATACATTTGCGGATGTGGGATTGTTCGAAGACAGAGAGGGTCCTTGACTGCCCCCTTTCGCGCTTGTAGAAGCTTGGGTTAGATTTTGCCCATGCTGAAATGGATTGGTTAACACATCAGGTTGTTGCTGTGTCACAAAATTTTGGGCCTCTGCAAGATGAGAAAATAGGTGGGTCAGGTGGTATTCCGTGCATAGGTTGCACAGATACCTCACCTTTCGTTTCTCAGTGTTTCAAATCCGACATTTTAATAGGGGGAGCAGCCAAAATAGTAGTTTGGTTGGCCGTTGTGTGTTGTGTAGACAATTGCTGCAATTGCTTCGTCAATTGCTCAGCGGGTTTTATTTGTGCTGAACCAACAATACCATCAGCATGTGGTCCACTCTCTGTCTAGTTTTATCAAGTATTAAGCGTGGTGCATCTGAAAATATCTCGTATAATAAATCGAACTGAGAATATATGATCTCAAGCTATTGAGCTCTCATGATGGCATCTTCTTCGGAAAACACTCATGATGTCACGACGTCTTTGGATAAATATGGGACCAAAGACTTAAGGAACCACTCGAGAAAGAATGCTAGTGGGACTGGCACCTTAATTAAACTCTTCCGGCGTCTCCATTCTCGGATGTGATCAGAGATATGGTCCGCTTTTGTCTATGCAAAATTGGCCAGCAATTTTGTACCAGGGTCGTATCTCACAGGTAATTGGAAATGGTTTTGGAAGGCCATTGCCAATTCGCCGAAGGACGAGTATCTTGAGTGGTCGATCTCAATGTACCATTTCATGGCACTCCCAATGAGAGTACGTTGAAACAATCATAACTGTATGGAGTCGTCTTTCAACGAGTTAGATGAGCACCAAAGGTGGAAGGTAGTCACATGATCACCTAGATCTTCGTTCAACTTGGCTTCAAACTTTGGTATGTTTGAAGGCAACTTCGTTGGCATAGGGGGCCAACGTGGATCGTGACAGATAGGTTCATTCAACAACCTTGTCAAGTCTGGCAAATGCAAGGTTTCCAGGAAAGGTAGTTTGGGTTTTTGGTGATAACCTGGGAAAAAGGGACTTGGAGCTTGACTGGCACCAGGTTGCCAGGAAAAATTCGACTGTTGGCCTGGGTTCTGGTAAAAACCATGTCCATGACTGGCATACGGATTCTGTGTGTGAGGAGACATCATTGGCCAATTCCCAAAATAGGACGTAGATGGATGGGCGTGCATTGCATTCAGAGGACTTTGAGAAGGGTTTCCCCATGTCGATCTCATGGGGATAGGCATAGTACCTTGCCCAGGGTTCCATTGACTGTGGAAAGAATTTCCCTAGATCGGCATTCCTGACAAGGGAACGGATCCCTGCCAGGAATTCCAAGGCCTTGATGCGGAAGAAGTTCCTAGATTTGCCCCTTGTGCAAGAATAGTACCCTGCGTAGGAATAGGTTGTCCAAAATCGGGGTTTCCCCCAGTCGGGAAAGCAGCTGACGAGAAGGCATTGTTACCAAACGCACCAAACAAAGAAAATGGTGTCGAACCTACCGGCATATTATGCGAAGACGGTCCTTGACTCCCTGCCCCNTGCAGGTGGCCCGGTGAATTGTTGATGCGTGCCACCGAGTGAAGGGGATGAAAGAGGTATATGACCTTACCTGTAAGGGAAAGCATTAAATGGAGCGGAAGTGCCCCCCATGTGGCCTTATAGAGGAGCGTTAGAGCTCCCTGCCCCCAGACCTAAAGTCTGTGAAGTAGAATAGGAAAGTACAAGACTTGTACCTGAGCTAGGCATCACGTATGAGAACGGAGGGCATGTCGCACTTGGTGGAAAAGGGGTTGTGGTCACCACCATAGACGGGATCGGACCACTGTGCGAGGTAGAGGCGGTCAAGACCATGGTGGCTTGAACTGGTGATGGTGGGTTAGGAGGTGGAAAGTCTCCTGTGGTGACAACCGTAGTGGGAATTGAAGAATTCCCATAGGGAGTGACAGCATTTGTTTCCATTGCTGCATGCGACATTGTCTGGCACTCGTAAGGGTGAATTGGTATGATGATGGGTGCCGAAAGATCAGTGGTTGGAGTTTCAGGTGGACCAAGAGCTTTCGCTCCAAAGTCTAAAACGGTTGTTTCCTCCGGATGTTGGTCAGTCACAATTTCTTGTGACACGGTCACTTCAAAAGACCCTTGTTGGTCTAGCTTTCGCCTTAGTGGTGGCGGGGGTGGCTCTAGTGTAACCGGTGATAGGTCCAGAATCCTTTGTGACCGGTGGAGCTCATGATCCTCCATTGTGTGAGAATATCAAAGACACTCTAGGGATGTCTATTCGTTCAAAAAACAACACACACTAAAAAAAAGTCCCTACAAGATAAAACAAGCAAACACTAAACTAATTGGAAGAATAGTTACAACAACCAACACTAGAGAAACTTACTGGTGCAAGTGCAACTCGAACATAGAAGCACCCTCTAAGTATACTCTACAAAGTGTGGCCCGATGTCTGTCCTAGGTACTGTGATATACTCCCGCAGTCACCTTTGTATGTCCCTAAAAAGGTAGGCAACTAGGTTGTCAGTGCGCGAACAGTCACAAAGTGGGTACAGTCGAAAGTTGGGTAGACCACAATGAGCAGGGTATCAAGACCGAAACCCGTCAAGGGTATCGAAAGAAAGTAGTCTGAAATACAACTGAGGACCTCGAACGGATTCAAGACCCACAAAGCTTCGTGGAAAATACAATCGACGGAATCCCAAAACAAGCCCTCTATATGTGTTCTCCACTACGATTGGTCCAGCTTTGGAGGGGTTGTCTCCACTACCTTTCTGCACATGACCTCATGTTTATCCCATGTGTTAGATGGGGGTCCCAGATAACTTTCATGATACTAGACTTTGACACTCCCTAACTCGGACTCCAATGTTTGATTTTAATGGCCTTGAAGAGTTTCCTCTCCAACCTAATTCAAGGCCCTAACCCTAAACTAGTTGGTTGACCCTACAAACATAAAAAGTCTAATGAATTTTAGATTTGGTGTTAATTTTTATGGCTTGTCTTAAGTCAAAGGTTATGAAAGTGAAACTAGTGATGTTTGAAAGACGAAAGCAAAATAAGCAGAAAGCTGGAAACAAAAACCTTTACTTCACTTAACTTTTAAACAACTTTTCACACTTAAAAATTTTACTAAGATCTTTAAACAGCAAACTCAAAGTAGGATTTCACTCGACTACGAGCTACTTATGATCTAAGTAAACCGTCAAGAACTTATGAAAGCAAAGACCTTTCCCTGGTTACTAATGCAAAACAACACCTTTTAACCAAACAAAGAAATAAAAGTTTTTTTTTTATTTGAATGCTCACAAAGCAAAAAGGAAAAATACCAACAAGTCAAAACCAAGAAAACTTCTAGCCTAAGCGCACATCACAAAGAGTCACTTGAACAATCACACACAAGCAAATTAAAAATGGACTCTCACACTTGTCTAAAAACCCTATAAAAGAAAAATTTTGAGGAAAACTTCTAAATGAAAAAGAAAGTTATTGTTGTGATCAAACCTAAGTTACTGACCGCTATGACAGAGACACAAAAACCTGATATGTATAGTTGTTGTCAAAGGAAAGGATGACTACCTCACCTTCAACAAAAGTCTTCTCCTCAAGCACACTGCAGACAGTTCAACAGCAAGAGTGTGCACACGAGCTGTGTAAAGTCAGAGCGCGTGTACACGTGTACTGGCATTATACAAGCCGCGTGTATCTCTGAAACTCTGAGACAAAAATAAAAATCCAAGCAAGCCAGCCCAGGAAGAGACTACTGGTACTGAAAACTAGAATCTCTTGAAGACTCAGACACTTACTTCAATAGAAAAAGAATACAATTCAAGGAAAACTTCATAGAACAAACCAATCTGAGGTGAAACCTAAGCTATAGACTGCAAACAACAAAGACTAGAAAGATTTCCAGAAAACCCCCGAGAAGGACTAATTATGACAGGGAAGAGGATCACTGCCTATTTAAAAGAATTTTTTTAGAATCATACACGCGACTGTCACCTCTTCAGCTAGCGTGTACACGCGGGATGTGAGAATTCAAGGTGCGGGTACACATGTTCATACCTTATACAGGCCGCGTATACCTCTGTGGGTCTCGAAAAAAAAATACAGTCAAGCAAAGAAACAGAGATAACTGGTATGGAGGACTAGAATCTATGTTAGCTCAGACTTTTGCACAAACTTTAAAATAGGAAAATGAAACCAGTTCTTAAAAATACCCAAAAATATTCCCAGGAACCCTAAAGGTCTCCCCAGTACGGTCGTCAATTCTGTTGTGAGTGGGAAATCCCTCTACGGACTAGCACTTAGGGTTTTATCATGCATGCAGAAAAGACCTAAAGATTCCTACTTTCTACCGTCATCCCGACAAAAGCTGGGTGCCATCTCGTCTCACACCTAAGAGAGTCCATCATGTTAGGGGGAGCTTTGTATGGATTGAATATCTGATACCTCCTAAAAATAATGCAACAGCTCAGGGGGAGCATGTTTTCATTGACATTGATGTCAAAGGGGGAGAAAAGGAGTGGTTTGAACTGGATGCTACAGTTGGAGGTCCAAACAGATTAGCACAGTCATTCAGGTTTGCCATCAAGGCCAAAGGGGGAGATTGTTGGCATGTTTATAGGCAGGTGTGCTTGTCATTAATGGCAAGATCAGAGTATGCAGCAATGGAAAAACAGGGACAACGTAAGCTCAAGAGGGTAAGTGCAGAGGTGCACGCAGAGTGCAAGAGTGTGCTTGATCATTTGATGGTTTACAGGCAGGCAAGGAAGATCAAGGATAAATTGATCCAACTCCATTTCGGAGTTTCGGATACCGGGATGTGGAGGTGTCAAGGACACTCACGACAAGTCCCAGAATCACGAAATGCGAAATGCCGAAATCCCGAAAGCAAGAGACAGTTTCAAATATCGGGAGTTGAAGTGTCGAAACACTTCACCACAAGAGTCCCGGAATCGTGAAATGCAAAACGCCAAAATCCCGAAAGGAGACAGTTTCGGATATCGAGAGTGGGGATGTCAAGAACTCTTACTACAGTAGTCCCGAAGTCGCGAAATGTGAAATCGTGATATGATAAACCATAATATAATATCAGCCATTGGATCGAGGACAAAACTAGACCATCGATCCAAGAAGGATACATGGTGAAAGATCATCCTTTCGCTGACTAGAAAGTCAAAGGAACGGGGTTCTCTAACCTCTCGAACTCGCGATATGCGAAATCGCGATATAACCTTAGTCGTCAGATCAAAGTTTGATCTAGATCATTGATCCAACTCCATTTCAGAGTTTCAGATACTGGGATATGGAGGAGTCAAGTGTCGAGACTCCTCATCACAAGAGTCTTGAAGTTGCGAAGTGTGAAAAGCCAAAAATCTGATCTGACTCCATTTCAGAGTTTCCCAGACCGGGACTTGGAAGTGTCGAGCAAAATTCACATCAATAATGCTAAAATCGCGATATGTGAAATCACGAAGTGAACTGGGCTGATAGATCCAGGAGGTGAATGTGGCAGACCACGTCAGAAAGGACAGGTGGAAGACTATGACACATGGCACGATCAGACAACGACAAGTGTCAAGTTGATTTGGCATTTCAGGCCACTGGAAATCACAATTCTGAGTGACACATGACAACCACTCCGGTCACGATACGTCATCAAGTGATGCAAGACTGGCCTCACTCCAGGAGTTTTTGCTTTGGGAGTTTTAACTCCATCACTCCCCCAATGTTTTTGCTAAGTGGCCTTTGGATTTTTCGATTTCACTGTCTGTACATCCGACGTTTTAGTAGGGGGAGCAGCCAAAATAGTAGTTTGGCTAGTCGGTGTGTGTTGTGTAGACAATTGTTGCAATTGCTTCGTCAATTTCTCAGCAGGTTTTGTTTATGCTGAACCAACAATACCATCGGCATGTGGTCCACTCTCTGTCTGGTTTTATCAAGTATTGAGCGTGGCGCATTTCGCAAGATCTCATATAATAAATCGGACTGAGAATAGATGAGCTCAAGCTGTTGAGATCTCATGATGGCATCTTCTTCGGAAAACACTCATGATGTCACGACGTCTTTGGATAACTATGGGACCAAAGACTTAAGGAACCACTCGAGCAGGAATGCTAGTGGGACTGGCACCTTAATTAAACTCTTCCAGCGTCTCCATTCTCGGATGTGATCAGAGATATGGTTTGCTTTTGTCTATGCAAAATTGGCCAGCAATTATGTACCAGCATCATATCTCACGGGTAATTGGAAATGGTTTAGGAAGGCCATTGCCAATTCACCAAAGGAAGAGTATCTTGAGCGGTCGAGCTCAATGAACCATTTCACGGCACTCCCAATGAGAGTACGTTGAAACAATCACAACTGTACGGAGTCATCTTTCAACGAGTTAGATGAGCACCAAAGGTGGAAGGTAGTCACATGATCGCCTGGATCTTCGTTCAGCTTGGCTTCGAACTTTGGTATGTTTGAAGGAAACTTCATCGACATAGGGGGCCAACGTGGATCGTGAAAGATAGGGTCATTCAACAACCTTGTCAAGTCTGGCAAATGCAAGGTTGCCAAGAAAGGTAGTTTGGGTTTTTGGTGATAACCTAGGAAAAAGGGACCTAGAGTTTGACTGGAACCAGGTTGCCAAGAAAAATTCGGCTATTGGCCTGGGTTATGGTAAAAACCATGTCCATGACCGGCATATGGATTCTGCATGTGAGGAGACATCATCAGCCGATTCCCAAAATAGGACATAGATGGATGGGTGTGCATTACATTCGGAGTACTTTGAGAAGGGTTTCCCCATGCCGATCTCGTGGGGATAGGCATAGTACCTTGCCCAAGGTTACATTGACTGTGGAAAGAATTGCCCTAGATCGTCATTCCTGACGAGGGAATGGATCCCTGCCAAGAATTCCAAGGCCCTGATGCTGAAGAAGTTCCTGGGTTTGCGACTTGTGCAAGAATAGTACCCTGCGTAGGAATAGGTTGTCCAAAACCAGGGTTTCCCACAGTCGGGAAAGCAGTTGACGAGAAGGCGTTGTTACCAAATGCACCGAACAAAGAAAAAATTGTCGAACCTATCGACATATTATGCGAAGGCATTCCTTGACTCCCTGCTCCAAATAAACTATGGTGTGCCAATGGCCCAGCGGATTGTTGATGCGTTCCACCGAGTGAAGGGGATGAAGGAGGTATATGACCTCCCCCATAAGGGAAAGCATTAAAAGGAGCAGAAGTGCCCCCCATGTGGCCTTGTAGAGGAGTGTTAGAGCTCCCTGCCCCCAGACCTAAAGTCTATGAAGTGGAATAGGAAAGTACAGGACTTGTACCTAAGCTAGGCATCCTGTATGAGAATGGAGGGCCTGTCGCACTTGCTGGAAAAGGGGTTGTGGTGGCCACCATAGACAGGATCGGACCATTGTGCAAGGTAGAGGTGGTCGAGACCATGGTGGCTCAAACTGGTGATGGTGGGTTAGGAGGTGGAAAGTCTCTTGTGGTGACAACCGTAGTGGGAATTAAAGAATTCCCACAGGGAGTGACAGCATTTGTTTCCATTGTTGCGTGTGACATTGTCTGGCACTCGTAAGGGTGAATCGGTACGATGATGGGTGTTGAAAGATCAGTGGTTGGATTTTTAGGTGGACCAAGAGCTTTCGTTCCAAAGTCTAAAACATTCATTTCCTCCAGATGTTGGTCAGGCACAACTTCTTGTGACACGGTCGCTTCAAAAGACCCTTGTTGGTCTAGCTTTCGCCTTAGTGGTGGCGGGGGTGGCTCTAGTGTAACCGGTGATAGGCCCAGAAGCCTTTGTGACTGGTGGAGCTTGTGATCCTCCACTGTGTGAGAATATCAAAGACACTCTAGGGTTGTCTATTCGTTCAAAAAACAACACACGCTAAAAAAAGGTCCCTACAAGATAAAACAAGCAAACACTAAACTAATTGGAAGGACAGTTACAACAACCAACACTAGAGAAACTTATCGGTGCAAGTGCAACTCGAACACGGAAGCACCCTCCGGGTATACTCTATAAAGCGTGGCCCAATATCCGTCCTAGATACCACAGTATACCCCCGCAGTCACCTGTGTATGTCCCTAAAAAGGTAGGCAACTAGGTTGCCAGCGCGTGAACAGTCACAAGGCGAGTACAGTCGAAAGTCAGGTAGACCACAATGAGCAGGGTATCTAGCCCGAAACCTGTCAAGGGTATCGAAAGTAAGTGGTTCGGAAGACAACTGAGGACCTCGAACGGGTTCGATACCCACAAAGATCTGTGGCAAATGCAATCGATGGAATCCCAAAACAAGCCCTCTATATGTGTTCTCCACTACGATTGGTCCAGCTTTGGAGGGGTTGACTACGCGACCTCGTGTTTATCCCCTGTGTTAGAGGGGGGTCCCGGATAACTTTCACGATACTGGACTTTGACACTCCCTAACTCAGACTCCAATGTTTGATTTTAATGGCCTTGAAGAGTTTCCTCTCCAACCTAATTCAAGGCCCTAACCCCAAACTAGTTGGTTGAACCTACAAACATAAAAAGTCTAATGAATTTTAGATTTAGCGTTAATTTTATGGCTTGTCTTAAGTCAAAGGTTATGAAAGTGAAACTAGTGATGTTTGAAAGACGAAAGCAAAATAAGCAGAAAGTTGGAAACAAAAACCTTTACTTCACTTAACTTTTAAACAACTTTTCACACTTAAAAATTTTACTAAGATCTTTAAACAACAAACTCAAAGCAGGATTTCACTCGACTATGAGCTACTTATGATCTAAGTAAACCGTCAAGAACTTATGAAAGCAAAGACCTTTCCCTGGTTACTAATGCAAAACAACACTTTTTAACCAAACAAAGAAATAAAAGTTTTTTTTTTTATTTGAATGCTCACAAAGCAAAAAGGAAAAATACCAACAAGTCAAAACAAAGAAAACTTATGGCCTAAGCGCAGATCGCAAAGAGTCACTTGAACAATCACACACAAGCAAATTAAAAATGGACTCTCACACTTGTCTAAAAACCCTATAAAAGAAAATTTTGAGGAAATCTTCTAAATGAAAAAGAAATCTATTGTTGTGATCAAACCTAAGTTATTGACCGCTATGACAGAGACCCAAAAACCTGAGATGTATATCTCTTTTCAAAGGAAAGGATGACTGCCTCACCTTCAACAAAAGTCTTCTTCTCAAGCACACTGCTGACAGTTCAACAGCAAGAGTGTGCATGCGAGCTGTGTAAAGTCAGAGCGTGTGTACACGTGTACTGGCCTTATACAAGCCGTGTGTATCTCTGAAACTCTGAGACAAAAATAAAAATCCAAGCAAGCCAGCCCAAGCAGAGACTACTGGTACTGAAAACCAGAATCTCTTGAAGACTCGGACACTTACTTCAACAGAAAAATAATATAATTCAAGGAAAACTTCATAGAACAAACCAATACGAGGTGAAACCTAAGCTATAGACTGCAAACAACAAAGACTAGAAAGAGTTCCAGAAAACCCCTGAGAAGGACTAATTCTGACAGGGAAGAGGATGACTGCCTATTTAAAAGAAATTTTCTGGAATCATACACGTGACTGTCACCTCTTTAGCTAGCGTGTACACGTGGGCTGTGAGAATTCAGGGCATGGGTACACACGTTCAGAGATTATACAGGCCGCATGTACCTCTGTGGGTGTCAAAAAAAAATACAGTCAAGCAAAGAAACAAAGATAACTGTTATGGAGGACTAGAATCTCTGTTAGCTCAGACTTTTGCACAAACTTTAAAAACAGGAAAATGAAACCAGCTCTTAAAAATACCCAAAAATATTCCCAGGAACCCTAGAGGTCTCCCCAGTACGGTCGTCAATTCTATTGTGAGTGGGAAATCCCTCTACGAACTAGCACTTAGGGTTTTATCATGCATGCAAAAAAGACCTAAAGATTCCTACTTTCTACCATCGTCCCGGACCTAATCCCCATTATTCTTAAGCAAATACATAGTTAAGGAGATCAAGTGAGCATACCTTATTTCGAGCGTTTGATGTTGATCCTTCTTCATGCTTTATCGCTCTTTGACTGTAGCTCTCCTCCCAAGGCTAACCTGCATTCACACAAGACAAACAAAGAACTATGCATGCATTTGTTATATAGATTAATGGGTTAGAGATTTAATCAATATGTATGCAATAAACCATGAAAACCTCATATGGCGGAACGAGAAAAGTACTTCTTTATTATTAACTTCAACAATTCAACTTACAATGGTGAAGCCAGCCACTGCTCCAAGAAACCTGGTCCTGGGCTCCTCTTCAACTATCCTCCAACATCTTTTCTCTATATTTCTCTTTGCACAAGGAAGGCTAAAGTTTGGGACAAAGGGAATGTGCAATCGGGTATAGTTTCTTTACTATGATTCTCCTCTTCAAAATGGGACCCCTAACCCTTATTTTATAGGCTATAAGAAGCTAGGTATTTGGACGAACCCTCGGCCATGCATGGCCATAAGGCTTAGTTAACTCACCCAAAGTTGTGTGTTCCATCGACAACTTTCCTTTTTTCGTGCTTTTGTAGGTACAAGCGGGTTGTTTTGGGTCAACGAGCGTGTACACGTGTGCAGTAATATAGCATGGCATGTGGGCCTTTATAAAAAGTGTTTTTAAGAAGAGTTGTTCAGCAGTGCTTTGGCAAAGAAGGAATCTGAGATGGCCTGATGCCAGGTAAGCATGTCTGGTGCAAATTAGGGTTATAACAATAAATGAGTGGAAGGGGAATGTAATACCCCTAGGTTGAACCCCAATTGTAAATGTAAATGTAAATTACACATATAAGTTGGTGAGGTGATGATACAGGGTTTTTGGTCTGGTTTTGCACACATTGAGTCAGTGCGCGGGAATCTCATACCAAAGAAGTGTGCACATGTTATAATGTACCATGCACATGTGTAAGTGTGCACGGATGGTGCACCAAAAGAAAAGTGTGCACATCCCAGAATTTCGCACACACCAAATTGATTGCATGATCTTGAGGCCAAGGAGCCTTTGTATATATGTTGTGTTTTATAGGTTGGTAATCCAGGTTATTATAGGCTAGAATGCTTATATTATTATTAGGACAGAGAGCCTGGATGATAAAGGCCAGCATGCCTGTATTATAAATTGTAAAGCATACTCATATTATTAATAAGTTACACCATTGTTATGACCAACGAAACAAAAGAGATGGGGGGATAAACTCCACTAGAAAGGGTAAGGGACTAAGAGTTTTGGAAAAAGGGCTAATCTAGGGGGCTTAATCCCAATGGAATATTATATTAATATTCTTAAAAGGTTAAAATGTGGATATAACTTTATATATCCTAAGTTTCTAAAGGGGGGAAAAGAGATTCCCTTGGGTGCCATGTGTCAAAAAAGGCACATGCATATATATAATAGGGAGATTTAGTGTATTTCCCATCATTCCTAGATTATTCACTCTTGATTTCCTACCATCCACTCATCCATGCTACTATTTGTACATGTACCTGGTTTGACTGTAGGTTGAAGAGGTGGGTTGTTAAACCTATGGTCGAAGAGGTGGGTTGTCAAGGCCGTGGTCGAAGAAGCGGGTTGTCAATCCTATAGGCATTCCTCTCCAGGTGAGAGATTTGTTCTGTTGAAGAAACAGGTTGTTAGGCCTGTGGGATATTGAAGAGGTGGGTTGTCAGGCATGTGATCAATTCTCTCTAGATGAGAGAATTGTTGGGAATTGATTTCCCGAAGGTGCCAAACTGCAGCTACAGGGCTCATAGACTTCTTGTTTGGCCTGTTGTTGAAGCCCCGAAAAGAAAGTGGGGAAGTCGAGGGACTCTTGAGAAGAGAAGGGGCACACTTCTTGGGGTGGGACAAGCATGTGGGTAATGAGGGACTGTAGGTTGTTAGTTCAACTTGGTACATGTGACTGAGTTTTCCTGTTGTTTGAGATACATCATCTTGGTTAGGAATTCCTTTACCTGGGTGGAGTTTCACCACATCTCGGGGGTGACCCATTGCTGAGAGTTATGAGGAGTGTGGTCTAAGGTTGGGTGGAACATGGAAAGTATGCACACAGTTGGTGATCTTTTTATCAAAGATATGTGTCAAATGTGTGTTAAATTGCATGTTGCATTATTATTTATGCATTTGTTTTTATGGGTTTTGTTGTGTATGTTGCATATGTATTTTTGTTATTATTCTGTATGAATATGTGTATTTGCAGAGTGTTTATATGTTTTAATTTGGTATCAAAGTTCAAATTTTTGGTTGGCATAGTCAATTGGTTGTTGTTGATGCTACATCATGTTGAATCCTCGGTACAACTACTGCATCAACAAACAACTAGGGTTGGTAGGGAGGTAGATTTTGGTTTTCATTTGCTCCTACCATGTTTGGGAATTGATATATGATAATCTGATGTGGGTTATTTTTGAGTTTTCTCTCATACTCGTATCTTTCCTCGGAGTTTTCCTTTGACTCATTTCTTTGACTGTAAGGTGGTGATTCGAGAGGAGAGGGTGGTCTACCTCCTGCTCTGCCAACTAATAAATAATATTCAAGGTCAAAATCGAAAATGTCGGGAAAATCATACACGTCTTTAGGTACGTGATACTCAGGGATTCCAAATGAAGGGTTTCTTTGATAAGAATCTGGGTTGGTGAAGAAGGGATCTGTATTGTGAAGGTCTTCCTAATTTTTAGGTAGAGAGTATTCTAAGAGAATATGTCCAGTCTACCTGCTTAGTTTACTGGTCAGGGTATGGTTGGTACGTTCAGTTGAGTGTTTGAATATGGCATCAATCTCTGAGATAGTTAGGATATGAGGTTGTGGAGAAGAAAAGGTAGCTTTGGGACGAGCGGAAGTGTGGTGAGTGGTGACTTGAGCTGGCGTGTTCACAACGTACTCCGGAGGAAGGAAAGTGTGCTCGTGATGAATTCGATGGGAATCGCTTGACAAGGACATGTTTACTTGCAGAAAAGAACGGGAATGGTTTGTGCTTCTACTTGCATCCATTCAGTTATGTGGCCCTCCTTCTAGCGCTATTTTTGTTAACGGGTCAAAATGACTCGTTCAATCAGATGAGGAAAAACGCTCGATGGTAGGTCCCAATTAGACCCATTTTTATAGTCCAAAATTCCACCACTATGCATTATCGGCAATGACTCATCCATATACACACTTACAAATCATTTTTGTTGAGTTTACTTCTTAAAAACTCTTTTTTGCAAGGTGTATGCCCCCTGATATACATGCAGCCCGCGTATACTCACAAAATTTGCAAAAAAATAAAATTTTCGCACTTCCCGACGGGGTTTACGAGCTGTGTTGGGTTGCATAACCATTTTCACCTCTTGTATCCCTTCTAAGAACCGAATAACCATCAAATTTCCATATAAAAAGGGCACTAGGGGGATCATTTCAACATATAGAATGAAGAAGCAAGGAAACCTTGCCCGAATTTATCCTTCTCTCTCTGAGACTTTGCATCTAGTTATGAGTATCCATCCTCAACAATATCATTCTCCCATCCTCTTTATGCAATCCATCAAACCCCTTGATTTTGCATGCTGATTGTGAGGACTTGCTAGTGATAGTGGGATTAATGCACTTGGATTCTTACTGGAGGAGCCTAGGTGAGGTTCGTAGAGCGGTGTCAACGTCAAAGATTATGGTTGTAATATTCTTTATTTGCTATCAATAAAAGAGAACTTTCCTTTCCCAATTCATGTGTTTATGTTCTTTTGAATATGTTTGAATGTTTATGGCTTATTTCATGAGAATTAGTACACTTTATATAAATAATGGTTGCATACATGCTCTTGTAGATTTTTCTCTATGTTGTTTCAGGTAAGCTTTGGGAGGAGACCTGCAACTAAGGAGAAAACAACAGACGAAAGGGGGATCTACTACGAATGAAAGGATACAAGTTACCTTCTTTTATCTTTTTCTTATTTCCCTTTTCTAAAAGCAATCATTAGGGTTTGTGAATTGAGTAGGAATAGTTCAGTTTTTGTCTTTTATGGAGTCATTGCTTTGCCTAGCCACTAGACCATGAATAGGGTGATTTTTCCCCAAAGCACCCACTCTCATTTGGGATAGCGTTTACGACCAAATTTTGGCTTGGTTACCAATCTAACTAATATGAAAACTAAATATGAATTTGAAAACCGAAGGTTCTCACATGAATTAAAAATGACAATCCTAACTAACTATTTCTATGCTTAGATGAAAAATTACAATCCTAAGATGTAGATTTTAATCTACTCTAAACTAACCTATCCTGATCAGGAGCAAGCTAAAACATGAGTACAATAGAAGATTTGTATTACTTGTACAGAAGAAATTCATATAACAAGTAATATTAATTCTTGAAATCATAACCAATTAGAACCAACATAATTGATTGATTAACTGAATTACAAGGTTGTTGTACTCAAAACGAAGAATCATGGCAATTGTAAATATAAGAACGTTAATTCAGAAGTAATTCATAAACCAACATTCATAAACTACAGAATAAGACATGCATAAATTGAATAATCATATTCATACACATTAACACCATCATCTTCATAAATGTCTCATGTTATTTATTCATTTGAAAGTAATAATACCAGTCGTATTTCAAAAGAACCAAAATCCATTTCCCTTTTACATTAATCTCATCTATAGAGGGACTATGGGAGCCCTTCGTATTCCTTATCCTCCAAACGGTCAGGATCCCAAAGAGACATTTCAGTTTCCTTTCCCAATTAGGACATTAACATGATTATAGCAAAATGATTGCTCTACAAAAATTTTGGTTACAATGATATTATCAAGAGGGTTCCGATGATTGCGATTTCGCATCTATGAATGCTTTCCAGCTTTTGGAGTCTTCGAGTATGGAATCCACTTGACGTAGTTGCACTCTTTCTAGGTATACCTCACTTTTGCACATGGGAATGCTAACTTATGTCTGCAAACTCTATTCAAAATGTTGCACGGAATCCTCCGTCAATGTGATCATTCTGAAGGGATGGATTAGTATTATCTCAATAACCCCCACACTAATTTCACTGATTGCTTCGATGGATTTCAGGTTGAGGTTTCTTTTGGTATCCACATATTCAACCATCATTTGGGTTGATTAAGCCTTATCATTATCCCTCAGGGGGTCCATCCCGAACTGTAAGAGTATATTGTCAGTCTATGTCCATAGCATTGTGCTTGATGTAATGATTTTCTCCTGAGCTTTTAGGATATCTATAATTGTTTCCATTGTTTCATCCAAGAGTCGACGATATCTGATTCTTCATTCATCTGATTATATCAACAGGGTCTCTGGAAATTCCTATTGTGAGTCTTGCCATTTTGTGACTATGTCCAAAGCTTCTATGGATATTTGGTATTTTTCATACATTGCTTTCACTTGTGCTTTCATCTTTGTCTGATTAGACCTGACCATCAGTCATTTTTTAAGCACATAGAATAACCTCTTCTCTGCATCTCGAAGTTTCTCATTTTTTCAATGGCCTCCGCTTTTATGGTTTCAAGAGAGGTTGTTTGGTTCTGGATTTTCTCCACAACTTTCTTCAAGAGATCGTGGTCTAGTTGTATCTTTCTGATTTCCTTTTCACTTCTTTCATTAAAAGTTCTCAATTCATCCAACTCTCCTTTGAGTCTCATCACCTCCTGGTCATGTGTGGTTTTAATCTTTTCCATCTCACTCACATGGACCTTTTGGGTGAGGGATGTTATTTCGCTGAATCTTGCTTGTAAATATTTTTCCGTGGCCTTGAGTCGCCTTTCCATCTCCTCTTCATGGATTTGCCTTGTTTGTTGGATTTCCTTCCTGTGTGCACTAGCCATAGTTTTCTTAATGGTTTCCAAGGTCATCTCCATCTCAGTGACCATGGATTTGGAAGCATCAATTGCTCCTATGACTTCATTGACCAATACTATGTTCACACCAGCAAAAGCATGGAGTGTTGAAGCTACTTGTATCGCATTATCCTTCAAATCCTGTTTAGATTTCCATTTCATGCTCCTTTCGGGAGCTTCTTGGCTCATGTCGGTTTTTCCTCTTTTCCTTTTAGCGGTTCTCTTCTCGATAGCTCATGTCTTGTTGTTGTAATAATAATCATAAACGACGACGACTACTCCTTCAAAGCCGAGTCCTTCAGAAGTGAGTGATAAACTCCCTGGGATGGAGGCTAAGGGAGTGCACTCCTCTATCAAGTTGTTAATGAAATCAGTATCAGGGATTATAGTGATCATTGCATTGTGACCTGCTAGCTTGTTTTCTTAGACATCGAGAATCTTGATCTTATCTTTTTTCTTGTTTTCTTGGGATTTTCCTTGTGCGTTCGATGTTTATTGTCCTGTGTTTATCGTTTCTCCTTCACCTATATTATTTTTCCTTGGGGGAATACATTTATTCCAAATTTTCTCCAGTGTATCTTATTTCTCCTCGGCTTCCCTCTTCTTCAATTGCCGGTACTTTTCTTCATCTTCTTCAACTTTTCTTGTCAGTCCATCTTCTTTATCCCTCTTTTTATGCTCTTCCTCATTTAGCTTCTCTTTGTCTTTAAGGAGGAGGGATTTGAATTGTTCTATCCTTAGTGTTCTATCCTTCTCTTCCTCTTTCATTAGTTGTTGTTGAGTAGCATAAGTGGTGAGCCTTTCTACTACTTCTTAAAAACTTAAAGCGCCTCGGAAGACATCTTCTGAAAACAGGGCCTCGTGCATGATTTGTGGCGCCAACCTGACAACTTTCATGTGTTTGTGCACCACATTTCAGGGGTCATGGGATTTGGGATCTCTGAGAAAGAGGCATAATTCCTTTAGTGTTTTTTATTCCTTTGTGTCTTGCTTCTTGTTCTGTAAAGAGTATGAGCCTAGGTGGAGGGGAAAAATCAGCCAATACCTTTTATTATTTTCTGATAGGTAGGTAGTGTCCCTTTCTCCATAGTCTGGTATGCTATTTCCCTGGCCAATAACTTATGAGGCACATATTTGGGCAGCAGGTGTGGTGGTCATATGGCCTTGTATATCCTGACATAAGTGTAGTATTTTTTCATATACCAATCCCCGATCTCCTTTAAGGTTTTGACAGCCCATGGAGAGATCATGTGTGGGAAAAGACCAAAGATGGCCTTGTGCAAGGGGGCAAGGAAATATTCACAGATCTCATAAAAATATTCCTTGCAATTGACTTCCCACGGTTGTGAACAATACAAATGGATCAGGCCCTTTTCCAGGGTCCAAGCCCAACTAAATGTGGGGAATGAATTCGTAGCACATACAACATCTATGAGATAAGAGGACATGTAGAAGATAGGGTTTTTCATACCTTTGGGATCTTGGATATGCTTAGTGATGTTGAAAGAAAGGATGCTCTCTTAGTTGAACGCTTGGCCCTTATGAACTATTGTGTAAGCCATAGGAAACCACTCCATCCTAAAATGGGTGCTAGTTTCCTCACCATAAAGTTTGTATATCATGGTATTCAACATTTTGTAAGGACTCTTATGTTAAAATTTCAGACCCCAACCCAATTTCAGTCTCGCTGATTTTTCAGCCAATGTTAAATACCCAAACCTAGTATTATAACAGCATAGAAATACTTAGCAGAAAATAAACTTCATAACTGAAACATGAGGATTTTGAACATCGTTTTAAGTGCAGAAAAAAAATATCAATAGTATGCAAAACTCAGAAAATTATGAACACAGAATTTTCAGTCTAACTTTGACCCTAGAAAAACCCACAAGGGGAAAACCAGTGAGAGAGGGAGATTTTTATTATTTAGGAGCTTCAGAGAATTCTATTACAGCATATTCATCTTCAGAAATTTAAATGACAAACTTATCTGGACATTCCTGTAGCTTTGTTCCTTGATTTCTGAACCAGAAATCCGTACAACTGTACGGTTGTCCCAGAAATTAATGTTGTACGGACTGTCTCGAAATTTGTGCCCAAAATTCTGCTAAGACTGTATGAAATTTGTAGCTGGAAAATACCTTGAAAAACATGTCAGCACCTTGAAAAATGCACCCAGAATTTTCCGTGGTACGACCCCTTGATTTCTGTGTAGGTCCATACAGACTGTACGGATTTTCTTGCCCAGAAAATTGTGCCCAGCACCCTCCTTGTTTTCTGTGCTAAATTAATGTTGTACAACAGCCTTGAAAAGCATGCCAACACTCTCAGAAAACTTTGTTGCTATCCACCTCGAAAACTATGCACATTAATGGTTGTACGGCCTCTTCAAATATGTATTGTACGGCATGTTCTTCCTTGTTGCCTGCTACCTCGAAATCCATGTTGCTCTTTGCCTTGGGATGCATTCTCTCCTTCAGCAAATGTTGTCTCTCTTATCAAGCTCGACCTCTCCCTACTCTCTCTTGCTCTCTCAAAAAGAAAAATGAATGAACAACCCAAGAATGGGTGCGCTCTCTTGCCCTAGTCGACCTCATGAGGGAAGGTGAGGGGTTTTCTAATCTAACGGTTGAGATTAGATTAGA
>SNQJ01S0018913.1:76102-100174 GCA_010110895.2 Picea sitchensis
TAGGTATCAATGCATGAACAGAGCTATATACACATATATCTATGTTTCAAACTTTAGCACAGTCGAACATGTGACAGTGCGCAAACAAAACCATTACATGCATATATATGTTTGAAACTCTAAACATAATTGAATAGGAATCAATGAACAAATAGAACCGAAATATGCATATATTCCATTCTGTAATTTAGTTCAAAAAGGAAAACATAATTCATTTATATAAAACNAGGTTTCAAAACCTTAAAACATAGTCGATTAGGTATCAATGCATGAATAGAGCTATATACACATATATCTATGTTTCAAACTTTAGCACAGTCGAACATGTGACAATGCTCGAACAAAACCATTACATGCATATATATGTTTGAAACTCTAAACATAATTGAATAGGAATCAATGAACAAATAGAACCGAAATATGCATATATTCCATTCTGTAATTTAGTTCAAAAAGGAAAACATAATTCATTTATATAAAACACACACAGTTATAACTACCAACAGATACACAGTATGCAACAGGGGTTCCACGCAATGATATTTTTGAATATGAAGTAAATTGGTTAAAACACAGTCAGGAATAAGATACACATATATTTATAAACGTATGAGATAATGTTGAAGGGTTCAGAACTCCATTACGATAAATATTATGGTAAATATATACACATTTAGATATATAGATATATAGATAGATTAGTAAGGTATTAATGCTGAATCGAAAATGACCAGGTCTAATCAACTATGTTTAGTTTTGTTGAAAATAAAGGGTAAACAATTCTAACCTTGCCAAGAAATATCTGGACTTTTCACGAACTATAAGAGTAAAGGAATATAATCCATTCTAGAAATTATGATAATTGAATAGCAATAAGTTCATGCGGGAAAGGGTAGTCCATGGGACTGTAAAACTCTTATGTGGAGCCGTGAGTAGAGAGTAAGGAGGAAATCTTTACCAAAAAATCCGGAAAGGAAAACACAGAGTCATATTGTGCAGTAATAGAATCCCTTTACAAGTTAAAACCCAAAAATAATAATAAAATCCCTTTCCTTTTTCACCATACCGAATGGATGTACGAACTGTGTAAACATATTAAGCTGAATAGATTCAAATCAATAGTAATGATAAATCGATTTACAAGTTGGATTGAGAATAGATAGGGAATGACTGGGATAAAAATACCGAACACTGTACTTTATTCGTTTGAAAACAAAGTCATGTTTAATGATAGTTACACACAGAAGTTGGATCACAAGGCAACTGGAGGACCTCATCATCCCAACCATTGAAGGCATAGATTAAAAATGATAGCAAACACCTCAAAAAATCTAGGAAGAAACCGTGTCGTGGCACTGGGAAAATCCTGGAAGGCCTACAAGGAACTCGTATACCTTTTGCGTCGGAAGTGGCTGTTGAACATCCGAGATCCATAAGTGGATGAGAAGCCTGAAGAGGTATCATTTAAACTATCAGTAACCACAGATAAATTTAATGAAAATACTAACAGAAATTTCTAACAGACCATAAAGAATACGTAAACTTACTTAACTTCTGTGCGATAGGCTGGCATAACTCTCTATTTTACTTGTCTCTTTTCCCAACTAGTTAGACGCCTAGCTGAGGGTGGAGAGCATGTTAATTCGCTGATGGGTACCCTTGTATAAAAAAGGGCCCATAATTAGTATATTATATAAGTCCTGAAACGAAAAAACCTTACAAGCAGGAAGGGCATACACAACAAGCAATGATTCTATAATAGGAAAGGACAGAAATAGACAGTAGCAGTAATCTTGTGCATTTCAAACATTTCAGTGAATTATTTCAACTATTTAACAAATCAGACAGAGCACAATGAGTATTCTACCTACTGTAAATAATATTGGAAACATTGTGAAAGTATAACATGACTAAAGCTTTACAAATCCCTATAGAGGCCTCAAGCCTCGACAACCATCAAAGGATTTCAACATGGGACATAATTGGGGAGGCTACGAAACCTCCTCCCAAAACCTAAATATGAAAAAGAACGGGTACACCTTTTCTAATACGCAGAAATAGAGGTGTGTACTGTAGAAATTAATCTGAGAATTTATAAACACTTCCTTCCGAAACTGAATAGAAAACAACTGAGGATACCCCTTTCAAAGCCAACGAATGAAGAAAGAAAACACAGATCATTTTGAAGGAAACTTCTCCATCAAAGTTTAGGGTAACATCATAAAACAATATAGAAGAAGTCGGGAGCATTATTTATATAAAACAACTTGCAAGTAATGCATTTGGAGACAAATACTTACCAGGGGCAAGGGTCGCGCCAATTGTTACAACTCGGAGCGGCTACCATGGAAATACTTCGCGCCACCCTAGTTGTTTTACAAAACCGCCTCATAGAACTTAACAATGACTCAACAATGACATTTGAGAAACCACTTCAACCCTAATCGACATCCTGTCAACCGTGGAGTAAATGAGGAGGGCACGAAGGGCAGGTGGTCGTGTGACAGTGTCAGTGACAGTATACCATATGGATTAAAGGGGGAGTAGTTTCACTGGAACTCGTATGCCACCTTTAATGAAAATTAGGGAGTTATAACCGCTATACAGAGAAGCATGCTACCCACTTAATGTGTATTATGACTAAGAGTAAATGCCCTTGTCTTTCCTCTGGTTTAGCACGAATCAATAGTCTGATCCTAGTGATGAAGTATCCATTCAACCTATGGAGGTAAGTAACTAATTCACAAACCAAATCTGGTCCTAAGTACATTAATTTCGATTGTGACATAGTAATAAAACTCATCTTGATGAATCATATGGTGGGTAAAACCAATTAAAGTCACCTGGGTTCAATTTTAATCAGAGATCCATGCACACAAATGGTAGGAGTCATATGTTTTTATTTAGGAGATCATAGTAGGAGTGTGAGGCTTTGTTTTTTTCCATGTAATCCATTATATCATGGGGCAAACGAATTTGAAACCAAGAGGGAACTCTTATGGCAAGTACAAATTAGGAACTTCCCCTTTAGGGAATCCTTTTTACAAATAGAATGTTGAACCAATCCTATAATAAGTGTATACATTTTGTTATGAAAAGGATACAACGACTAAAACAAAAAAAAAATTGTTTGATAATTGAGATATATTACATATGGTATCAGATCAAAAGTTACAACACTAGGCCTGAACAGGACCACTGTAGTGCTTAGTATATATTTTGTTTTAGATAAAAAACTATTAAATGGTGTGGTTACAAACAAAACAATTTCTCTATTTTGGTGAATAAGTATCGCAGCTCAAGACAATGCAGAAAACAAGATGGAAGAAAATCCATAGCAAAGACCTCCTGGAGATACAAGGAAGAATAGTGATGAAACTTCACCCACAGAAGTGTTGGAAACAATGAGGAACTTGATTGTTGAGCTACATATCTTTAAAGCCGACAATGAAAAAATGAAGAAGGCACAACAAGAACAGTAGGAGATAAACGAAGTCCTGCTGCGCAATATAGTGACCAAGAAAATCCCAAAAGACAATAATAACGATGAAGAAGTCAGTAAGAGAGACTCCAAGAAGTCAAGGGCAGAAACATAAAAAGGAGACAATTTTTCTGAAGGAACACCTCCAGCTGAGGATAGACTAAAACTGACAGAAAAAGAAAACAAGTAGACCACCTTGACCGGGAATTAAAAAAAATTAAACCCACTATCTTTGAAGAGGAATCCAAGACAGGAGAAGAAGTAGAGGCATGGTTGTTGGACATCAAAAAGTATTTCCAAATCTACAACTATACCAGCAACATGAAGGTCAGGATGGCCATCTACAATCTGAAAGGGAAGGCAGTATTTGGTGGCAAGATCTGAAATTGGCCAAGGGCCTAAAGGAGAAATAGTTGGAATGGTCTGACTTTAAGAAGTACTTCAAGAAACAATACCTTTATGAAAATTATTATGAAAGGAAGATGAAGGAATTTTACGAGTTACGACTCAGACAAATGATGATGGAGGACCTTATAAATAAATTTTTGGATCTGCTAAGGTTCGTACCATACATCCGGGAGGATAAAGTAAAAATTCAGCGATTTCTGAGTTGTCTACCACAGTCCTACAAGGACAGAATTGAGTTTGACAACCCCAAATCGTTAAGTGAAGTATTCAGAAAAGTGTGAATGTGCTACAACCAGGATAAATAGCGGGCATAGCTTCCTAAAGCTTGGAAGGATAAGAAACAAGATCAAATGAACCAGTGGAAGAAGGGGTACCAACCAGCTCCTTATCGGAATACAACGAAGAGTTTTTCGAGAAAGGATTTTCACTCCAATCCTCCGAATACTCAAGGCAGCAAAAAANCGTAAAGGTTTGGGGATAACTCCCGTGAGCCATTGAAGTGTTGGGAAGGTGGAGAACCTCATCTCAGGAGGAAATGCCCATGTTTGAGTTCAACAAATAGAACTTCTGTTCATAACCTGCAAGAAGCCTCGACAGTGGGAGACATGGGCAGGATCATACATCGGATAAATGTAGTCGTCGACGAATGACAAGCTGACCACCAGTCCTCAGTGGTAGAAGTTGAAGGTAAAATCCAGGACACTCGAATTTCTATTTTAATTGACCCCGGAGCAACATTAAGTTATATTACTCCGAAGGTAGTAGAGTAAAATAAACTTAAGAGAGTGAAGCACGCAAAATCATGGCTTGTGCAACTAGCGACAGGTACAAAAAGGAAATTAATTGACTATATTTCATATTTTGAGTTCAGCCTAAATGGTCAAACTATAAGGAACGATCTGAACATCCTACCACTAGGATCTTACGATATGATTATTGGGATGGATTGGTTGGAACGACACAAAGAAATATTAAATTCCTATAGAAAGATACTTAACTATAAAGACGATTCCGACACCAATAGGACATCCCAAGGTATACCAAAACCGGTATCAGTTAGACAAATCTCAGCGATGCAACTAAAGAAATGCGTGAGAAAAGGATGCCAAGTTTATGCCATCCAAGTTACGAGTCTAGCAGAAAAGAAGGACAAGCCAAAGTTGGAAGACTTTGTTGTCTTACGTGATTTCAGAGACATGTTTGTGGATGAGATACCAGAATTACCCCCTATAAGGGAAATAGACTTCTCCATAGATCTGTTACCCGGTTCTTCCCCTATCTCAAAGGCGCCTTACCGGATGAGTCTACCAGAACTGACAGAATTTAAAATACAACATTAGACCAAGTGTCTCACCTTGGGGAGCACCATTCCTCTTTGTGAAAAAGAAGGGTTGTACTCTAAGATTATGTATCGACTATAGACAACTGAACAAAATGATTATTAAGAATAAATACCCCTTACCAAGGATAAATGATCTGTTCGATCAAGTAGGGGGGGGCAAGATCTTTTCAAAATTGGACTTACGATCCGATTATCATCAAGTTCGGATAAAAGATGAGAACATAAACAAAACAACATTTCAGACAAGATATGGACACTATGAGTTTGTAGTCGTACCTTTTGGACTCACTAACGCCCCAACCACGTTTATGTGCCTAATGAACAATATTTTTAGTAAGTACTTGGACAAGTTCGTGGTAATATTCATCTACGATATCCTGGTCTATTCAAAGATGGAGAAGGAACATGAGGAACACTTAAGAATAGTTCTGCAAACATTAAGGAAGCACAAACTGTACGCCAATTTCGACAAGTGTGACTTCTATCAGAATGAAATACAATATATGGGACATGTAATTTCAGCAGAGGGCATTGTCGTAGACCTGAAAAAGACAAAATCCATTATGGAATGGTCGGTACCTAAAGATGTAGCGTATATATGGTCATTCATGGGAATCATCAGATACTACCACAGGTTTATAAAAGGGTTTTCCAAGATAGCCTACCCTATTACATCAATACAAAAGAAAGGAACTGGGTTTAACTAGTCAGAGAAATTTCAAGACAACTTCAACAAACTAAAGGAATTATTGACAACGACACCCATATTGAAAGTAGCAGACCCAGATAAAGACTTCATCATATGTGTCTATGCAAGTAAAGAAGGGCTTGGTGGTGTCCTAACTCAGGAAGGACACATTATTTGTTATGAGTCCCAGAAATTAAAATAACACGAACAAAATTACGTCACTCATGACTTAGAATTGGCAGCAATAATACACACCTTAAAGATGTGGCGACATTACATAATGGGCAGAAGATTCCTATTATTAACGAACAACAACGGGGTGAAATATCTGTTTAACCAACCAGATCTTAATGCAAGGCAAGCAAGGTGGTTAGCCTTCTTAAGAAAATTCGGCTTCAAGGTTAGACATATCAAGGGAAAGGAAAACAAAGTGGCAGACACTTTAAGTAGAAGAATCCATGGATTATTTGAGAGGAATATTAGCAGGGCAGAAATTGATCTGGAAGAAAGAATAAGGACGATTGGTATTGATGACGAAAACTATACTAAAATAACGGAAGAATTATCAAACAATACCGCGAACTCAGATAAAGAAAATCTAAGTATCGACGAGAAGGGACTGCTACGATTTAAAAATAGACTTTACATACTAGATTCAACAGGGTTAAAATTGACAATATTGGACGAAGTGCATAAGAAGTCGTATTCCGGCCACCCAGGGTACCAGAAAACAATAACAACACTTAGGAAACTATTTTATTGGCCCAATATGAAAGGTGAAACAATGGAATACTTGGATAAATGCCAATATTGTCAGTAGGTTAAGGTTGAGCACGAGCATCTAGTCAGCCTCTTACAGCCATTACCAATACCAGAATGGAAATGGGAGACTATATCACTCAACTTTTTAACAGGTTTTCCTAAAACTCAAAAACATAATGACTCTATCATGGTTGTAATAGATAAACTCAGTAAGTTTGCACACTTTATTCTAGTAAAGTCTACTTTTAAAGCTATAAACATTGTTGAAATATTCATGAAAGTAATCTTTAGACTGCATGGTATTCCTAAAATAGTGATTTTAGATAGAGACGTAAAATTCACCTCCTCCTTTTGGAAGGAATTGTTTGCAGGGATCCATACCAACTTGAATTTCAGTACAAGTTATCATCCACAAACGGATGGACAGACCGAAAAGACAAGCCAAATCATAGAGGATATGCTCTGCATGTACGTAAGAACAAAACCAAACAAGTGGGAGGATTATATACACTTGGTAGAATTTGTGTATAACAATGGGTACCAAACTTCAACAAAGTTGAGCCCCTTTGAAGTATTGTACGATAGGAAGTGTACAAATCCAATTAGTTGGGACAACCCGATTGACAGACTCATGGTTGGGCCATATATGCTCCAAGAAATGGAGAACATGGTAAGAAGGGTACAACAGAACTTGAAAGAAGCATAGGATAGAAAAAAGAGATATGCAGATCTGAAAAGAAGACACTTAGAGTTTCAAGTGGGAGACCATGTATATTTCAAGGTCAAAGCCCGAAAAAGATCATTGAATCTAGGAAACTATGCCAATATGACACCCAGATTTTATGGGCCCTTCGAGATACTACCTCGAATTGGACCCGTAGCATATCAACTTGCATTGCCAGCAAATCTAAGAGTTCATAATGTATTTCATGTTTCTTTATTGAAAAATTATGTTCATGACCCTACTCATATGATTGATTGGAACTTGGTACAAGTGGAGCCCGAAGGCGAATTCTAGGTGGAACCCCTATGCATTCTGGACCGGAGAGAAATAGCGCTTCGGAACAGAGTCGTCGCTTAGGTAAAGGTGCAATGGAAGCACTTTAGTCCTGAGGAGGCCACTTGGGAATTGGAGGGAGATTTGCGGAAATCTCATCCAAACTTGTTCCAAGAAGGGAACAAACACTGAGGACAGTGTTTTTATTGAAAGGGGAAAGGATGTGACATCCCCCAAAATAAGATATTTGGAAATTTAATTTTCTAGGAAATTATTCCATTTTTGGTAAATTCGAATTTGGAAAAAAAATTCCATTTATGGCAATTCTGAATTTCAAATTTGTTAATTGTAATAAGTTATTATGACTGTTGGGTAGAATTTTGATTTGACCCAAATAACTATTTGACAATGACACTTGTTGCAAAACAAAATATTTTTATATTTATTGCAGGAAGACAAATGGAACAACCATGTTGGAAGTAGCTGACCATGACTCCATGAGTGGGGAACATGTTGGAACTACCCCTGGGTTGACTTTTACAAGTGGAAAATTAGTGATTTGGCCATTGGCAGCCCCTGAAAATCAGGGATTTAGGAAGCTGCAAAAATTCCAAGGAAGGGAAAAAGACCTAGGCAAGTTACAAATAAGCATATGTGAGGAGGTAGGACGTTGTTGAGTATGCTGGGGAAAAGAGTTTAGTTGTGATTTTATTTTCTTTCACTTGCTGTTATGAACACTGGAAGGGTGTGAGGCAAGGATAACAAGTGACTGAATTTGAAGGACAGTGTTGTAGAGGGATTTCCAAGTTCGCCCTTATGGACTCATGGTCAGGCTAGGGGGTGAATTGAGCAAGTAATCATGGTTGCTCAGTTCTATGGTTGGGAGGAACGTGGTTGTTCCCTTTTTTTTCTCCACAATATAGTTCAGATATGTTACTCTAAACTCCATCTGTCTGAATGAATTGTTTGTTAGATATATTGTACATGTTATAGCTATACAGAAAAGAGTTCTCGTATCTGTTTTAATGATCGTATAATTGTTGTAAGTCCTTTCCTGTACCTAAATAATTCAGGATTCTACCTCTGTTGGACGAATTAGTTGTTGTTTTAATGGCATCCTTAACGATGATATGCATGCAATAACCTATACAATGGCTATTTGAAATTCAGTAAATAGATTGTAGGATTTAATTGTAGATTTATTTTCTGGAAGTCATTTGTATTCCTTAAAAAAAAATATAGAATCAAACACTTAACAATGAATGAATAGAAGTAATATATACGTACATGCGTTTCCAAGCTTTAAACAGAATCGACTATGTATATCAATGAATGAATAGAGCGAATACATGTATATATATAGGTTTCAAAACCTTAAAACAGAGTCGATTAGGTATCAATGTACAAACAAAGCTATATACGCATATATCTATGTTTCAAACTTTAGTAGAGTCGAACATGTGACAGTGCATGAACAAAACTATTACATGCATATACATGTTTCAAACTCTAAATAGAATCGAATAGGACTCAATGAACAAATATAACCGAAATATGCATATATTCCATTTTGTAATTTATTTCAAAAAGGAAAACAAAATTCATTTATATAAAACATACATAGTTATAACTACCAACAAATACATAGTATGCAACAGGGGTTCCGCGCAATGATATTTTTGAATCTGAAGTAAATTGGTTAAAACACAGTCAGGAATAAGATACACATATATATTTATAAACGTATGAGGTAATGATGAAGGGTTCAAAACTCCATTACGATAAATATTATGGTAAATATATACACTGATAGATATATAGATATATAGATACATTAGCAAGGTATTAATGATGAATTGGAAATGACCAGGTCTAGTCAAGTATGTTTAGTTGTGTTGAAAATAAGGGGTAAACAATTCTAACCCTCCCAAGCAATATGTGGACTTTTCACGAACTATAACAGTAAAGGAATATAATACATTCTAGAAATTATGATAACTGAATAGGAATAAGTTCATGCAGGAAAGGGTAGTCCACGAGACTATCAAACTATTATGTGGAGCCGTGAGTCGAGAGTAAGGAGGAAATATTTACCAAAAACTCCAGAAAGGAAAACACAGAGTCATATTGTGCAGTATTAGAATCCCTTTACAAGTTAAAACCCCCCCAAGAAAAGAAAATCCCTTTCTTTTTTCACCATACCGGACGGATGTACGAACTGTGTAAACATATTTAGCCGAATACATTCAAATCAATAGTAACGATAAATCGATTTACAAGTTGGATTGATAATAGATAGGGAACGACTGGGATAAAAATACCCAACACTGTACTTTATTCGTTTGAAAACAAAGTCTTGTTTAATGACAGTTACACACAGAAGTCAGACCAGGAGGCAACTGGAGGACCTCCTCATCCCAACCATTGAAGGGATAGATTAAAAACGATAGCAAACACCTCAAAAAATAAAGGAAGAAACGATGCCCTGGCACTGGGAAAAGCCTGGAAGGCCTACAAGTAACTCGAATACCTTTTGTGCCAGAAGTGGGTGTTGAACATCTGAGATCCATAAGTAGACGAGAAGCCTGAAGAGGTATCGTTTAAACTATGAGTAACCACAGATAAATTTAACGAAAATACTAACAAAAATTGCTAACAGACAGTAAAGAATACGCAAACTTACTTAACTTCTGTGCGATAGGCTGGCATAACTCTCTATTTTACTTGTCTCTTTTCCCAAATGGTTAGACACCTAGATAAGGGTGGAGAGCGTGTTAATTCGTTGATGGGTACCCTCGTATCAAAAAGGGCCCATCATTAGTATATTATATAAGTCTTGAAACGAAAAAAACTTACAAGCAAGAAGGGTATACATAGAAAGCAATGATTCTATAATAGGAAAGGACATAAATAGACAGTAGTAGTAATCTTGTGCATTTCAAACATTTCAGTGAATTATTTCACCTATTTAATAAATCAGATAGAGCACAACAAGTATTCTACCCACTGTAAATAATATTGGAAACATTGTGAAAGTATAACATGACTGAAGCTTTACAAAGCCCTATAGAGGCCTTAAGACTCAACAACCATCAAAGGATTTCGACACATAATCAAGGAGGCTACGAACCTCCTCCCAAAACCTAAACATGAAAACAAATGGGTACACCCTTTCTAATAAATGGAAACAGAGGTGTGTATTGTAGAAACTAAAACGAGAAGTTATAAACCCTTCCTTCCGAAACTGAATAGCAAACAACTGAGGATACCCCTTTCAAAGACAACGAATGAAGAAAGAAAATGGAGATCATTTCGAAGGAAACTTCTCCATCAGGGCTTAGGGTAACATCCTAAAACAATACAGAAGAAGTCGAGAGCGTTATTTCTATAAAACAACTTGCAAGTAATGTGTTTGGAGACAAATACTTACGAGGGGAAAGGGCAATGCCAACTGTTACAACTCGGAGCGGCTACCATGGAAATACTCCACGCCACTCTGGTTGTTTTACAGAACCACCTCATAGAACTCAATAATGACTCAACAATGACATTTGAGAAACCAATTCAACCCTAATCTACATACTGTCAACCGTGGAGTAAATGAGGAGGGCACGAAGGGAAGGTGGCCATGTGACAGTGTCAGCGACAATATTCCATATGGATTAAAGGGCCAATAGTTTCACCGGAACTCGCAGGCCACCTTTAATGAAAATTACGGAGTTATAACTGCTAGACAGAGAAGCATACTACCCACTTAATGTGTATTATGACTAAGAGTAAATGCCCTTCTCTTTCCTTGGGTTTGGCACGAATCAATAGTCTGATCCTAGTGATGAAGTATCCATTCGACCTATGGAGGTAAGTAACTAATTCACAAACCAACTCTGGTCCTAAGTACATTAAGTTCGATCATGACATAGTAATAAAACTCGTTTTGATGAATCATATGGTGGGTAAAACCAATTAAAGTCGTCTGGGTTCAATTTTAATCAGAGATCCATGCACGCAAATGGTAGGAGTCATATGTTTTCATTTAGGAGATCATAGTAGGAGTGTGAGGCATTTTTTTTTCCCATGTAATCCATTATATCATGGGGTAAAAGGATTTGAAACCAAGAGGGAACTCTTATGGTAAGTAGAACTTAGGAACTTCCCCTTTAGGGAATCCTTTTTACAAATAGAATGTTGAACCAATCCTATAATAAGTGTATACATTTTTTTATGAAAAGGAAACAACGAATAAAACAAAAAAAAAAATTGTGTGATAATTGAGGTATATTACACTCCACGATTTGGTTTGTCCTCTCTGTTCATCCATCCGTCTGTGGGTGATAACTTGCACTGAAATTCAAATTAGAATTTAGCCCTGGAAACAATTTCTTCCAAAAAGAGGATGTGAATTTTACGTCTCTATCTGAAATCGTCATTTTAGGAATACCATGGAGTCTGAAAAATTCTTTCATGAATATTTCAACAATGTTTATAGCTTTAAAAGTAAACTTCATAGGAATAAAGTGTGCAGGCTCACTGAGTTTATCGATTACAACCATGATAGAATCATTTTGTTTCTGAGTTTTAGGCAAACCTGTTATAAATTCCAGTGATATGGTCTCCCATGTCCATTCGGGTACTGGTAATGGTTGTAATAGGCCTGCTGGATGTTGGTGCTCGGACTTAACCTGCTGACAATCTTGGCACCTAGCCAAGTATTCCTCTATTTCACCCTTCATATTAGGCTAGTAAAATAGTTTCCTAAGTGTTGTTATTGTTTTCTGGTAACCTCGGTGGCCCGAATACGACTTCTTATGCACTTCGTCCAAGAATGTTTTCTTTAATTCTACCGAGTCTCGTATGTAAATCCTATTTTTAAATCGTAATAGTCCCTTCTCGTCGATACTTATATGTAGTTTGTCTGAATTTGCGATACTGTTTTGTAATTTTTCCATCATCTTAGTGTAATTTTTGTCGTTAATACGTGTCGTCCTTATTCTTTGTTCCAGATCACTTTTTGCCCTGCTGATATTTATCTCAACTAACCCATGGACTCTTCTACTTAGAGAATCTACTACTTTATTTTCTTTTCCCTTGATATGTCTGACCTCTAAGTCGAATTCGCTCAAGAAGGCTAACCATATGGCTTGCCTTGCATTCAACTCTATTTGGATAAATAGATATTTTACACCGCTATTATCCATCAGTAGTAGAAAATTTCTTCCCATTATGTAGTGTCGCCACATTTTTAAGGCATGTATTACCACTGCCAATTCTAAGTCGTGAGTGACATAATTTCTCTCATGTTCTTTTAAATTTTGGGACTCATAAGAAATCACGTGTCCTTCTGAAGTTAGGACACCACCTAGTCCTTCTTTACTTGCATCAACACATACTGTGAAGTCTTTATCTAGGTCTACTACCTTAAAAATGGGTGCAGTTGTCAATAGTTGCTTCAGCTTGTTAAAACTATCTTGACACTTCTGCGACCAGTTAAACTTGGTCAATTTCTTTTTTAATGACGTGATAGGGTAGGCTATCTTGGAAAACCCTTCTATAAATCTATGATAATATCCGGTGATTCCCATGAATGACCAGATATCCGCCACATCCTTTGGTACTGACCATTCCATAATGACTTTTGTCTTTTCCAGGTCTACGACAATGCCTTTTGCTAAAATTACAAGTCCTAGATATTGTATTTACTTTTGATAAAAGTCACACTTGTTAAACTTGGCGTACAGTTTGTGTTTCCTTAATGTTTGCAAAGCTACTCTTAAGTGTTTGTCATGTTCTCCCTCGGTTTTAGAATAGACTAGGATATCATTCGATAAATACTACTATGAACTTGTCTAGGTACCGGCTGAAAATGTTGTTCATGGGGAGCTTTATAAATGTGGCTACAGTGCGTTAGTGAGTCTGGAATGTATGACTACGAATTCATAGTTTCCATATATTGTTTGAAAAGATATTTTGTTTATGTCCTCATCCTTTATCCTAGCAGTGATACCCGGATCATAAATCCAACTTTAAGAAATTATCTTGGCCCCACCTACTTGAGGTGAGAACAGATCATTTTATCGCGGTAAGGGGTGTTTCTTCTTAATATTCGCATTTCATTAGTTGTCTATAATCAATGCATAGTCTTTGAGTACTCTCTTTCTTTTTCACAAAGAGAAATGGTGCCCCATGGTGAGCTTAGCAGTGCGATATACTCTTTATCCAACAATTCTTGTAATTGTACTCTTAATTTTGTCAGTTATGGTAGACTCATTCAATAAGGTACTTTTGAGAGAGTACTCTCTTTCTTTTTCACAAAGAGGACGGGTGGCCCCCATGGTGAAACACTTGGTCTGATATACTCTTTATCCAACAATTCTTGTAATTGTACTCTTAATTTTGTCAGTTATGGTAGACTCATTCGCTAAGGTGACTTTAAGATAGGGGTTGAACCAGGTAGTAGGTCTGTGGAGAAATCTATTTCCCTTCTAGGAGGTAATTCTGGTATCTCATCTACAAACATGTCTCTAAAATCATGTAGGACAACAAAGTCTTCTATCTTTGTCTTATCTACTTCCTCTAACAGATTCGTTACTTGAATGGAATAAACTTGACATCCCTTTCTCATACATTTCTTGAGTTGCATCACTGAAATTTTTCTGACTGATATAGGTTTTGGTATACCTTGTGTTGTTCTACTAGTGCTAAAATCGTCTTTATAGTTAAGTAACTTTGTATAAAAATCTAGTATTGCTTTGTGATGTTCGAACCAGTCCATCTCGATAATCATATCGTAATATCCTATTGGTAGGATGTTCATATTTTCCCTTATATTTTGACTGTCTAGGCTGAACTCAATAACCGAGATAAATTCAACTACTTTCCTTTTAGTTCCTGTTGCTAGTTGTACCATCCATGGTTTTGAGTGCTTCAGTTTCTTAAGTTTGTTCATCTCTACTACATCAGGAGTAACATAACTTAACGTAGCTCCAGGATCAATTAAGATAGAGATTCGAGAGTTATTGATTTTAGCTTCGATCTCTACCACCGAGGACTGATGGTCAGCTTGTCGGCCATCTATGGATGCATTTATCCGATGCAATCTTTTGCCCATGTCTCCAACTGTTGAGGCTTCCTGCAAATTATGAATAGCAGTTTTCTTTGCTGAATTTAAATGTGGATAGTTCCTCCTTAGATGAGGCTCTCCACATTCCCTACACTTTAATGGCTCGTGGGGGTTGTCCCCAAACTTCTTTGTCCCCCGGTTTACTAGTTTTTCGCTGCCTTGTGTATTCGGTATCCTTTCTTGGAAAACCTTTTGCTGCATTCCGATAAGGAGTTGGCTGGTATCCCTTCTTCTGTTGTTTCATTCGATCGTGTTTCTTATCCTTGCAGGTTTTGGGAAACTATGCCCACTGTTTATACTAGTCATAACATATTCGTACCTTCTGGAACACTTCACTCAAGGATTTGGGGTTGTCAAACTCAATTATGTCCCTATAGGACTGCGGTAAACATCTTCAGAACCGTTGTATTTTTACCTTATCCTCCCGGATGTACGGCACAAATCTTAGTAGTTCCATAAATTTATTTATGAGGTCCTCTATCGTCATCTGTCCGAGTCATAACTCGTAAAACTCTTTCATTTTCCTTTCATAATAGCTTTCAGAAAGGTATTGTTTCTTGAAATATTTATTAAAGTCAAACCATTCCATCTGTTTCTCCTTTAGGATCTTGGCCAATTTTAGGTCTTGCCACCAGATGTTGGCCTTCCCTTTCAGATTGTAGATGGCCATTTTGACCTTCATATTACTGGAATAATTATAGATTTGGAAGTATTTTTTTATGTCCAACAACCATGCTTCAGCTTCTTCTCCTGTCTTGGATTATCCATCAAAGGTAGCTGGTTTAATATTTTTAAATTCTCCTTCAAAGTGGTCTATTTGTTTTCTTTTCCTATCTGTTTTAGTTTTTTCCTCAGCTGAGGGTGTACCTTCAGACGAACTGTCTCCTTTTTCTGTTTCAGGCCCAGAATTCTTGGAGGCCCTTTTGTTGACCTCTTCATCCTGGTTATCATCCTTTAGACTTTTCATGGTCACTACACTGCATAACATGACTTCATTTATCTCTTATTGTTCTTGTTGTGCTTTCTTCAATTTCTCTTTGTCTGATTTGAAGACTTGCAGCTCAACGATAAGATTCCTCATTGTTTCTAGTACTTCCGTAGGAGAGCTTCTGTCACTATTTTGTTTTGGATCTCCATGAGGTCCGTGTGCTGGATTTCCTTCTATTCTAATTTCCGCATCGTCCTGAGATTCCATAATTGACCTGAAACACAAAACATTTTCTGTTTGTAGAAAGGAGTTTTTGTTAGTTTATCATCAATAAGAGAATATATATATATGCAAAACTTCTAGTGTGGCCCTGTTCAAGGCCCAATGTTGTAAATCTCTTTGATACCATATGTAATAGACCTCAAAACTGTCAAATAAAAAAAAATCTTTCTTTATACATTCACCCTTGAATGGGTTCGTCATTAAAAAAAAGCATCCTAGCTGACATTGATTAAATTCGCTACCCAATTTAGTCTTTGAAACATTATTTTAATTTGTGCTTACTCCACACTTCATCACTCACTTATAGTCTTGTAGACTATGTTTACTTTCATACCAACATAAAAAAAAATGATATATCCATATAGTTTTCGCTTACCACTATGAAGGAATTTGGGACTTAGTCCTATGCGAAACCTTAACCACTTGTTCAAAGGAATCATGTAGGAGAAATATAGGTGAAGGGGGCAGGTTATACCCCTCTGCGAATTTTTTTGAATTAATAAGGATGGGGTAAGTACTTCCCGATTTAAAACTGTTGTAACGATTATTTGGAAACCAACAACCCGTGGTATCTGATCGTTGACTCCACCTGTCTCATATGGGATTCCAACTAAAAATTTACCTTGACGAGGTTGGTGTTAGTTAGGTTAAAACTTACCTTAAACACAGAGGCACTTCTTCATCCATAACCCATTAATTGAACTGGCAGGAACAAGTCATTCGAGAGTTAATACATAGCCTGGCCATTAATGGACCCTAATGTGTGCGAGAGTCAAGGCCATCACCTGACCCTTCATCCATTGTGAATGCACTAAGTTCCCCTCTTCACATGTCCAGCCCTTCCTTCATACCAACAACATGTAATCTACACGGTAAGGATTTTCTTTGGTTTATAGTAGTTCATTTTGGCAATGAGTAAATTCACAAAGGTTTGGTTCTGTGATTCTGAAATGTTGTCGAAGGAAAGACTCGGGAATGTCCATGATGGAGGAAATATCTTCCATCCAACCTCATGGTAAGATTCATTCTCCCACTGTAACATTTAACATTTATTAAATCATTTCCTCATTACTGAAACCCAACAGAGGCATTCTGGTTTTCCTCGCTATCGGTAGATAGCTCCTCTTATCGCACTTCCACACTTCATTCTATTTCTTCCTTGGAGCTTCCGAGGGTTATTTGAAAGTAGTGTTCCTTTGTGCTTGACCTTCCCACTTGCGTTGTGTTGTATCATTGTTTTTTGGAAAGCCATAATACAATGCATTTTTAGTTTTTCAGAGTTAGCAAACTAGTATATGGTCGGTTTTGACAATGGTCTCTGATGTATTTGGGTATTCTCTATAGAATGACTAAATATCATTTCCTTATATTAGGCTCTGTCTACCCACCTCGATGAGTTCTTCGACTATACCCTGCTCATTTCCTTATATGTCTGCAACTTGTCTATTCCTCTGTATAACTTTATGAAATTTGCTCTTTGTTTGCTCGATTTGATGTCGTAATTCTTGTGCTTTTATGAAAGCGCATTTTTTATGAACCCATCTCTTTTATTCTGGATATTGTAACTAATGACGAGGCCCTGTTTGCTGCGAGGGTACCCATCAGCTTGATCACGTTCACTCCTCCCCTTTCAACAGTCACTATTCAGAAAGGATGCGTACCTATGGCGAATTAAAGATAAGTAAATGATTTCACCCAAACATTATCTTGTATGTTTGATAAAAGAAAGTATTCGATTTCGGTGAGACCTATATTCCATAACTAAGAGAATGATTCACTGCTTTTGCAGTTCGAAGTGGAAAAATGGCGCTGGATCTAAATTGGGTCCAACTCATAAAGGTAAGCTGGTGTCTGTTAGGAGAATTCTTGAAAGATCTGGAAAGACCTAGTGGTGTTGGGTTATGACTTTGGTGTTCTTGGCATACGAATGATACCGAATCATTAGATGTACATAATTGTTTTAAACAAGAGTTGTAAATTTCTTTCTTTATTGAGGTTTGTTGATAGTCTCTGCATAGCGATCTTCCACACATAATTTATATTGGGTAACACGGGAGAGGTAGAATATACATTGAATCAATTTTAATGAAATTATTATTTTTATCAATTGTTGATTAAATTGTTTCATTTAGAGTAAATCTTGTGGTTGTGGTTATACGTATAGACTCCTGAAAATTTGTTTCGGATCTCCTTAAGGGTTAATCCAACTTCTAATCCACCACAAACGTTTTTCACTTTAGAATACATAGAATACAAAATCTTATGATAGATGTCAATTTCCACGATTTTACTTTCGATTTTAGCGTCTAATAAAAAAAAGGGGTTTCCCAGATTTCTTTAACTTTCAAAATATTTCCATTCTTTACACAGTTAGTATTTCATTTGCATGTTGCATACGACTGATCAGTAAAATTCATATAATACAAGAAAAAGGAAAAAATGTATATCATATCGACCTTTCTGGTGTAGATAGTCTACTTCCCTTTTACGGTTTTCCAAATGTATGTATAATGTATCAATACACAGGTGTTTGATCCATAATATTTTTACTGTCCTGTACTTCGATTCGATTCTTAAATGTATTAAAAAGGAAGCCTCTGTTAAGGGGCACGATTGTTTTGAATTTTAACTCAAGCAATATATCTAAACGTTCTTTAGGTATAGATTTACTCAACTCTGATTGCTCAAAGTTATAATTGTTTAATGTCTCAGTCACATAAATAAACCTATACCTGTATAGATCGGTTCTCCTTAGGCATGTTAATACACGAATCGTCCTAACTAGAATTTCGACAACATATTTAAACATATCGTGTTGATAGATCTGTTCTCTTAATTTTAATCGTATACAGATAAATTTTTCCTAGTATTCTAGATTTCGGGAGGGACGAATCCAGAACTTAGACTCTGATTGTAAATTTCATACTGTAACAACCCTCCTAGTTCAGGACAACTACTCTTTCAACCAGTGCAAAAAGTTTTTTTTTTTTGTTTTTGTTTGTTTGTTTGTTAAAGTGTGTGCGCGCGTGTAGAAGAGACTACCCCTCGACTCTACGTCAACCCCCGAACCAAAAGGATGCAAGTAAGACGAACACAATCAATATGACCCGACATAGCATAGTGACAACAAGAAACAAACGCCCATGGACATAAGGCATGCAACTAACAACAGTAAGCAGAAAAAGCCACCCGGGGTTAGGTACAGTAGTGTTACAGAATTAAGGAATCCAACAGTAGAGTTGCAGTAGTGGAACTATGCCTTTAAACAACCCGAGACTACTGATATGGCTCAGAGTGCGTCGCAAGAGTGGAACTGTGCCTTTAAACAACCCGAGACACTTGATACGGCACTGGATTCCTTCCACCGAAATTACACACAGGCATAAACACTAAGCCACAAGAGGTGTCTATATCCCTCCCGACACGAAAATACTATGCAATACAATACCCCCAAGTACTACAAATCAGGGACCATCATGACCTCTACGAGCGACACAAGTGAGGAGGACTCTAATAACGACCCACTCCTATTGTGACCCGAAGACATCAATCCGGATCAATGCTCCATTAATTATTATTATTCTATGGAGACCTTGCTTCAATATAACGGATAAAAACCTAGCAGTCTTAGACATCATCCTGAACCGTTCAACTAAACAAAATTGACATTGCGACTCACTCGTCATCATTGACCTTGCAAATTATAACGACCCCTATTATTGCAATCAACAGTAATATCATGGTAATTAAAACAAGTATTAAGATTGCGAATCAACCTTCATCAATTCCCTGGCAATTAAACAACCTTATCATTGCAATTTAACAAGTAATTATCATGGCAATTGAACAAATATTAATTTTCAAACATCATCATTGCCTCGCAAATTAAACAACCTTATAAATGCAATTAAACGAATAATACCTAGGCAATAAAACAATTAATAATAATTCCATTGAGCAAATATTAAATTGCGGCTTTTACCTATATTAATATTACTATTTAACGATTTTTAGCATTGCATCCAATTTAACAATATAACCTTGCCGACATCAAGTGTACTTCTGCAAATTAACCAATTAACAAGTACAATAATAAGGACATCCAACACCCTAAATGAGAAACAACTAAAGAAATAAGCCCCCTTTTTAAAAAAAATGAATACTGAACGAATAAAGCTCGACTCAAGGACAACGAAGAACCAATCTAATCCACCATTACCGTTATCTTGCATTTAAACCCTAATAACATTAAACAAATCCACCATTATCATTATATTGCATTTAACCCTAATAACATTAAATAATCCACCATTATCATTATGTTGCAATTAAACCCTAATAATCATTAAACAAATCCATCATTATCATTATATTGCATTTAACCCTAATAACATTAAATAATCCACCATTATCATCTGCAATTAAACCCTAATAATCATTAAACAAATCCATCATTATCATTATATTGCGTTTAACCCTACTAACATTGAATAAATCAACCATTATCATTATATTGCAATGAAACCCTAATAATCATTAAATAAATCCACCATTATCATTATGTTGCACTTCAAACAAGAATAGCATTAATTCCATAAGTTTAAGAGGGCTGCTCGCGGGCCAACTTGAAACAACATTTTTTTTAAAACAATCATAGCATTTAATCACGGTTAACCTAGCTGCTTACGCCTCATCATGATATTGCGTTTTTAACAATAAAAGCCCAAAACAAAACGTGGCCACTTAATGCATCAACAGTATTGCATTTCAACCTATACATCATCGTTATATTGCATTAAAATAAAAATGGCATTAATTCAGACAAGTAGCATGGCTGCTTACGCGTCAACTTGTTATTCTATATTAAATGATAAAAACGAGGTTATCATTAATCTCAGCATTAAAACTTAGACTCTAGGGTTCTCAGGATCTTTGGACAGTGCGCAGGTCAGAGCTGCATAAGGGAGGGGAAACGCGTGTGCCACCGTCTGCTACAGGCGTGTTTTTCAGGGGATGAGTTCTGCCAGCCGATATACTTTACTCTCAGTAGTTAATCATACACGCCTAAGGTGTTCGGGCTACCTCCCTAAAAATCTACTGACCGATAGACTGGTCACATCGCTTCATTGATGGTATCGATTGTGTATTAAACTGACTGTTGCCCGATTGACTGGTGTCACCGACATTGCAGTTTTGTATCGGCTGAGTCTTTATGATCAATTCCAGAAAACTGTTTCTGTTGTCTTGTATTGTTCCAGTACTGTTTCTTGATATTTGTTATCGGTCAAACGTATCTGCTATGATGCGCCGATCACTGTTCCCGGCATCTACTCTAATTCGGCGGTTGACTTTCATTTTTCCAAGGAAAAATTACTCGAATTTATATATAGTATAAATCCATTTACATTATGTCAGCATATAGCTATGAAACGCAGTCCATGAGCCGAGCATAAACAGGAAGAAGTCAATACAAATAAAATCCTGTAACCAAGGCATATAACAGTGATCCATCGAAGGACCATGTCCATCGAATGACCATACAGAAAACTAATTAAACTTATACCCAGGTACACCTGTAGCTCCAAATCACCAACCATCCGAGGCCTTCTCAAATACCAGTCAGTTTTACAGGCCTGCCACATCAGATTGCAATCGGCCTCCACATGCAAACCATGTAAAAGACAATACTATGAGAACATTGGGCAGGTATCTTGCATTGTAATGAACCGATACTTCATATAAAATCGAGTGAAATTTTTCATAAAGCAAACCTCCCTACCTGGACTGGAGATTAATACCGAATCCAGATATACCTTATGGTTAAAGTGTAAACTTTAATCGCATCTGTGTTTTTACGTTGATTCCTTATGCCAGGTTGTGACATTATCAATGACCTGAATAATCCAGAAGAGATATCGCGCTGAAGTATCCATAACCATAACGAGATCAGGGTACCAAATGCCACCGTGGATATAGGCGTTAAGGGTTAAATTGGTTTTTATTTTATTGTGTTAGTTTTAATAGTGCAACTGCCAGATTTCCAAGGCGTTACCAACTCGTTTTGTGTTTTCCCAATCTCAGACATTCAGCCTGATCCTTTACCTAATAATAAGTTCTGTTGATCAAAAGTTTAACCTATTCTACCCCATAACAATACACCAAATTTTTTATCGAAAGTTAATCCTCACCTCATATCAAATATAAACGCTTAACACTTTTATTTAAATAAGAAATATATATATCCACCGGCCTTCTCGTTGTTTGTTTTAAAACTACTTGACCGGGTTATTATAAAAATTTGACGTCATTAATTCCTGCCAGGTATAGTTCCGAGAGTCGTTGAGCTCTAGCAGAGTAAAGCCGAACCTGGTTCTTTCATACACGGAGACGAATCGTTATCTTCAGGTTAGGGTTTCATATTTGAGGACTGTTTGCGAGAGTGGAAAGGAGTGTACTAAGCTGGAATTAGACGAACTGTATTTTAACCCACGTTTTTAACTAGAAAGGAGGCGTGCGAGAGGTGTGATAAATTATAGTCAAGGAGGAAATCGAAAACACTCCAACAGTACAAGAAGTGATCGATGGGCTGAGGACGGGGTCTCAATAGGGTATTGAGGAATGCAGAGATCGTAGGATTGGCGTTTGATAAACGTCCAGTATGCATGGCTTTGGTTTCTGAAGGGGTGAGCAGGACAAGGGTGAAAATGAGTGGCACGCCGGATTCTATATTTCCCAATGAGAAAATGTTATAACACATTCCCTATCAAATATCAACAGTCCACCATACATTATTGATCCATCATAATTGCCCATTCAAATTCATAACACAGGCCGATTCGGGATTGGGTGAAGGTTCAAACCATTTTTTTTGAAGGACGGGCAAGGGATGGAACGACCTCAAGATATTCGCCACTTTCCCAACAGGATCAATAAAAAAATTTCATAAAAAGAAATCAGCGGTAAATGATTTATTCACACGGTGGGTAGCAGCCGTAAGGGTTTCATGGTCACGCCAATATCTATTAAGCTACAGTTAACATACACGAATCACACTATATCTACTAAAACTACCAGTTGCACAAGCCATTAACCAGTTTATAAATATGCATAGCAAGGTAGAAAACCCAGAGATTTACATACCTGTGTCCTTAACGCTTGCAACAATGTTTCTTGTGCTCCCGCCGCTCCACCTCCTGCTTTCCGACCGCGAAGAACCCACCGGTACCTCCCAACCAAATGCTAGGGGTACTCTTCTTCCCCCTCAGCCCCCCGAGCCGCAAAGGGGCCACAGAAAACCAGAGAGTAACTAACTCCTCAGCTCACCTCCAAGGCTGAGCTACCACTCACGTCTGCTGAGGATTCCCTACTCCTACCAGAAATCAGTCAGTCTCTATTCTCTTAGCATAACAATACCAATCTCAGCCAAAAAAAAAAGGTCCTCTTCTTTCCCCCTCCTCCTTTGCTTTATTCATACTCAAACCCTAATTCTTATTTTTACTTAGGTTTTCCCCCCTTTTCTCTTTTGACTTTCTTAATTTTCTTTTTAGTTTAATTCGTTTATATATTTCATTTTTATTTTTCTCTTTTCAAAAATTCAAGGGTATGAGCACTCATTTTTTATTTTATTTCCTTTTATCTTCACAAGCTTAACTTCATTTGTTTATAATTTGTTTATAATATAAATATACATATATATATGTTTTCATTTTTCTATTAGTAAGCATGCATTCATCATTTAATTTACCATTAATATATCTGTTTATTTAGGATTAAAGAGAGATTAAGGTGATGGCGAACCAGCATAGGGGAAAAGTAAATGTTTTACAAAATGAATAAAGAGGATTTACGGGGAGGGCTCGCGATTTAGTAAATGTGAACTGCACAAGTAAAGGAAGATGGATACTGGAAGATCAAGGCGATGGAGGATAGTTTAATTAAGTAGAAAAGGATAGAGAGGGGGGTGATGGTCCGAGTTTTGTTTTCTCCTTTTTTTTTTTGAATTTTCATTTGTTAAGGCCACACTAAAATTCCCCCCCGGTTTCTAGAAGGTCTTAGGCTTAGGGTTTA
>SNQJ01S0018913.1:107129-134525 GCA_010110895.2 Picea sitchensis
CACCTGTCTACATCAAATAGTAACACATCATGTCATCTGTCAATCACATCATAATCAAATATAAAAGGTCTAACATAAAAAGGGTCCAGATCACTTGCGAGCAAGTGTCCTCAAATAATAAGTGTTCTCAGTGTGCCAGAGCGGGATGTTACACATACAACGAATAGATGACATCCACAGAAAAATCTTTTCAACTTAGTACAGTTAAATGCATAATATCAATTACACACAAAATCATCCAAGAGTAGAGAAGGGAGGTTTACATATCTGAACCAACTTGCGAAAAGACAAAGGGAACAACTACGTTCCTCCCAACCATAGAATAAGGTAGCCAAAACACTTGCCCGATTCACCCTCTAGCCCAACCATGAATACATGAGGGAGAATTTGGAAGACTCCTCCTCAACAATGTCCTTCACTTTTTCACAGATTCCTCTTGCCTCACACTCACTATGTAGTGTTCTTAAACACAAGGGAAAAATCAATAGTCTCCTTTCCCAACATACTTAGCAGCGTCCTACCTCCTCACATATGCTCTTTATTCATCAAGAAATCATTTTTCCTAGGTCTTTTCCCTCCCTTGGGAATATTCACAACTTTCTAAATCCCTGATTTCCAGGGGCTGCCAATGGCCAAATATCTGATTTTCCACTTGTAATAATCACCCCAAAGGTAGTTCCAATAGGTTCCCCACTCATGGAGTCATGGTGAGTTGATTTTTTTAACATGGTTGTTCCATCTGTCCTCCTGCAATCAATATAAAATATTATGTTTGCATGCAAGTGTCATAGTCAAACAGTTAGTTGGGTCAAATCAGATCTCTGCCCAACATTCATAATAATTAATTACAATTATTAAATTTGAAATTCGGAATTGCCATAAAAAGCAAAAATTTTCCAAATTCGAATTTACTAAAAATGGAATAATTTTTCAAAAAAATTAAATTTTAAAAAATACTTTATTTTGAGATGTCACATCCTTTCCCCCTTCAATAAAACACTGTCCTGAGTGTTCACTCCTTTCTTGGAATAGGATTGGATGAGATCTCCGGAAATCTCCGTCCAACTCCCAAGTGGTGTCCTTAGGACTAAAGCGCTTCCATTGCACCTTTACTTGAGCGACTGCTCTGTTTCGAAATTCTATTTCTCTCCAGTCTAGAATATGCAGGGGTTCCACCTGAAACTCTCCTTCGTGTTCCACCTACACCAAGTTCCAATCAATCATATGAGTAGGGTTATGAATATATTTTTTTAACAAAGAAACATGAAATACATTATGAATTTTTAGATTAGCTAGGATTGCGAGTTGATATGCTACGAGCCCTATTCGAGTTAATATCTCGAAGGGCCCACAAAACCTGGGTGCCATCTTGGCACAGTTTCCTAACTTCAATTAGCTCTTTCGGGCTTTGACCTTCAAATAAACATGGTCCCCTACTTGAAATTCCAAGTGTCTTCTTTTTTAATCTGCATACCTCTTCTGTCTGTCTTGTGCTTCTTTCAAGTTTTGTTGAACTTTTCTCACCATGTTCTCCATTTCATGGAGCATCTCTGGTCCAACCATGAGCCGGTCAACCGGGTTATCCCAATTAATTGGATTCATACATTTTCTGCCATACAATATTTCGAACGGGCTCAACTTGGCTAAAGTTTGGTACCCATTGTTATACACAAATTCTACCAAGTGCAGATAGTCTTCCCACTTGTTTGGTTTTGTTCTTATGTACATGAGGAGAATATCCTCAATGATTTAGTTTTTCCTCTTAGTCTTTCCATCCGTCCGTGGGTGATAACTCGTACTCAAATTCAAATTATTATTTATCACTGCAAACAATTCCTTCCAAAAAGTGGATGTGAATTTTACGTCTCTATCTGAAATCACCATTTTAGGAATACCATGCAGTCTAAAAATTTCTTTCATGAATATTTCATAAATGTTTATATCTTTAAAAGTAGACTTTACAAGAATAAAGTGTGCAGACTTACTGCGTTTATCGATTACAACCATGATAGAATCGTTATGTTTCTGAGTTTTAGGAAAACCTGTTATAAAGTCCAGCGATATGGTATCCCATTTCCATTCTGGTACTGGTAATGGCTGTAATAGGCCAGTTGGATGATGGTGCTCAGCCTTAACCTACTGATAATCTTGACACCTAGCGAAGTATTCCTCTTTTTCTCCCTTCATATTAGGCCAGTAAAATAGTTTCCTAAGTGTTGTTATTGTTTTAGTGTAACCTGGGTGGCCCGAATACGGCTTCTTATGCACTTCGTCCAAGACTGTTACCTTTAATTCTGTTGATTCTGGTATGTAAAGCCTATTTTTAAATCGTAATAGTCCCTTCTTGTCGATACTTAGATCTGGTTTGTCTGAGTTTGCGATACTGTTTTGTAATTTTGCCATCATCTTAGTGTAATTTTCATCGTTAATACGTGACATCCTTATTCTTTGTTCCAGATCACTTTCTTCCCTGCTGATATTTATCTCAAATAACCCATGGACTCTTCTGCTTAGAGCATCTGCTACTTTATTTTCTTTTCCCTTGATATGTTTGACTTCGAAGTCGAATTCGCTCAAGAAGGTTAGCCATCTGGATTTCCATGCATTGAGCTCTGGTTAGCTAAACAAATATTTTACACTGCTATTATCCGTCAGTAGTAGAAACTTTCTTCCCATTATGTAGTGTCGCCACATTTTTAAGGTGTGTATTACCGCTGCCAATTCTAAGTCATTAGTGACATAATTTCGCTCATGTTCTTTTAATTTTTGAGACTCATAAAAAATTGTGTGTCCTTCCTGAGTTAGGACACCACCTAGTCCTTCTTTACTTGCATCAACACATACTGTGAAGTCTTTATCTGGGTCTGCTACCTTCAAAATTGGTGCAGTTGTCAATAATTCCTTCATCTTGTTAAAACTATCTTGACACTTTTGCGACCAGTTAAACTTGGTCCCTTTCTTTTGTAATGACGTGATAGGGTAGGCTATCTTTGAAAACCCTTCTATAAATCTGCGATAATATTCAGTGATTCCCATGAATGACCAGATATCCACCACATCCTTTGGTACTAGCCATTCCATAATGGCTTTTTTCTTTTCTGGGTCTACGACAATGCCTTCTGCTGAAATTACATGTTCTAGATATTGTATTTCCTTTTGATAAAAGTCACACTTGTCAAACTTGGCGTACAGTTTGTGTTTCCTTAACGTTTGTAAAGCTACTCTTAAGTCTTCGTCACGTTCTTCCTCATTTTTAGAATAGATCGGGATATCGTCGATAAATACTACTACGAACTTGTCTAAGTACTGGCTGAAAATACTGTTCATCAGGCACATAAACGTAGCTGGTGCATTAGTGAGCACGAAAGGTATGACTATAAATTCAAAGTGTCCATATCTTGTTCGAAAAGATGTTTTGTTTATGTCCTCGTCCTTTAACCTAACTTGATGATAACCAGATCGTAAATCCAACTTTGAAAAGATCTTGGCCCCACCTACGTGGTCGAACAAATCATTTATCCTTGGTAAGGGGTATTTGTTCTTAATAGTCATTTTGTTCAGTTGTCTATAATTGATGCATAGTCTTAGAGTATCGTCTTTCTTTTTCACAAAGAGGACGGGTGGCCCCCATGGTGAAACGCTTGGTTCGATATACTCTTTATCCAACAATTCCTGTAATTGTACTCTTAATTCTGTCAGTTATGGTAGACTCATTCGGTAAGGTGCCTTTGATATAGGGGATTAACCCGGTAGTAGGTCTATGGAGAAATCCATTTCCCTTCTAGGAGGAAATTCTGGTATCTCATCTATAAACATGTCTCTAAAATCATGCAGGACAACAAAGTATTCTAGCTTTGTCTTATCTACTTCCTATAATAGATTCGTTACTTGGATGGCATAAACTTAACATCCCTTTCTCATACATTTCTTGAGTTGCATCGCTGAAATTTGTCTCACTGATATAGGTTTTTCTTTACCTTGGGTTGTTCTAGTAGTGCCAAAATCATCTTTATGGTTAAGTAACTTTGTATAAAAATATAGTACTGCTTTTTGTTGTTCCAACTAGTCCATCCCGATAATCATATCATAAGATACTAGTGGTAGGATGTTCAGATTTTCCCTTATATTTTGACCCTCTAGGATGAACTCAAAATCCAAAATAAATTCACCTACTTTCCTTTTAGTTCTTGTTTCTAGCTGTACCAGCCATGGTTTTGCATGCTTCAGTTTCTTAAGTTTGTTCGTCTCTACTACATCAAGAGTAACATAACTTAACGTATCTCCAGGATCAATTAAGACATATATTCAAGAGTTATTGATTTTACCTTCGATCTCTACCACCGAGGACTGGTGGTCAGCTTGTCGGCCATCTATGGCTGCATTTATCCGATGCAAGCTTTTGCCCATGTCTCCCACTGTTGAGGCTTCCTGCAAATTATGAATAGCAGTTTTGTTTGATGAATTTAAATGTGAACAATTCCTCCTTAGACGAGGCTCTCCACATTCCAAACACTTTAATGGCTCACGGGGGCTGTCCCCAAACTTTTTTTGTTTCCGATTTTACCGATTTTTTTCTACCTTGAATATTCGATATCCTTTCTCGTAAAACTTTTTGCTGCGTTCCGATAAGGAGCCGACCGATATCCCTTATTCTGCTGGTTCATTCAGTCTTGTTTCTTATCCTTCCAGGTTTTGGGAAACCCTGCCCGCTGTTTATACTGGTCATAGCACATTTGTGCCTTCCAGAACACTTCACTCAAGGATTTGGGGTTGTCAAACTCAATTCTGTCCCAGTAGGACTGTGGTAAAAAACTTAAGAACCGCTAGATTTTTACCTTATCCTTCCAGATGTACGGTACGAACCTTAGTAGTTCCATAAATTTATTTATGAGGTCCTCCATCATCTTCTGTCCATAGTTCTTGAAATATTTCTTAAAGTCGAACCATTCCATCTGTTTGTCCTTTAGGCTCTTGGCCAATTTCAGGTCTTACCACCAGATGTTGGCCTTCCCTTTCATATTGTAGATGGAAATTCTAACCTTCATATTACTGGAATAATTGTAGATTTGGAAGTATTTTTTGATGTCCAACAACCATGTTTCAGCTTCATCTCCTATCCTGGATTCTCCATCAAAGGTAGCTAGTTTAATCTTTTTAAATTCTCCTTCAAGGTGGTCTATTTGTTTTATTTTCCTATATGTTTTAGTTTTGTCCTCAACTGAGGTTGTACCTTCAGATGAACTGTCTCCTTTTTCTATTTCAGGCCTAGAATTCTTCGAGGCCCTTTTGTTGACCTCTTCATATTGGTAATCATCCTTTGGAATTTTCTTGGTCACTATACTTCATTTATCTCTTGCTATTCTTGTTGTGCTTTCTTCAATTTCTCATTGTCTGATTTGAAGACTTTCAGCTCAACGATAAGATTCCTCATTGTTTCCAGTAATTTTGTAGGAGATATTTCATCACTATTGTGTTTTGGATCTCCATGAGGTCCATGTGTTGGATTTCCTTCTATTCTAATTTATGCATTGTCCTGAACTACCATAATTGACACGAAACAAAAAAAAAAATCTTTTTGTACAAAGGAGTTTTTGTTAGTTTATCATTAGTAAGAAAATATATATATATGCCAAAGTTCTATTGTGGCCTTGTTCAAGGCCCAGTGTTGTAAAATTTCTCTGATACCATATGTAATAGACCTCAAAACTGCCAAATAAAAAAAAAATCTTTCTTTATACATTCACCCTTGAATGGGTTCGTCATTAAAAAAAAGGGTCCTAGGTGACATTGATTAAATTCACTACCCAATTTAATCTTTGAAACATTATTTCAAGTTGTTCTTAATCCATGCTTCATCACTCTCTTATATTCATGTAGACTATGCTTACTTTCATACCAACATAAACAAAAATGATATATCCATATAGTTTTTGCTTACCACTATGAAGGAATTTGGGACTTAGTCCTATGTGAAACCTTAACCACTTGTTCAAATGAGTCATGTAGGATAAATATAGGTGAAGGGCGCAGGTTATACCCCTCTACAAAAATGTTTGAATTAATAAGGATGGGGTAAGTACTTCCCGGTTTAAAACTGTTGTAACGATTATTTGAAAACCAATAGCCGATGCTATCTCATTGTTGACTCCACCTGTCTCATATGGGATTCTGACTAAAAATTTACCTTAACGATGTTGGTGTTAGTTAGGTTAAAACTTACCTTAAACATGCAGGTACTTCTTTATCCGTAACCCATTAATTGAACTGGGAGGAACAAGTCATTCGAGAGTTAATACCTGGCTCGACCATTAATGGACCCTGATGTGTGCGAGAGTCGAGGCCATCACCTGACCCTTCGTCCATTGTGAATGTGCCAAGTTCTCCTCTTCACATGTCCGACCCTTCCTTCGTACCAACGACATTTAATCTACGCGGTAAGGATTTTCTTTGGGTTATAGCGGTTCATTTTGGTAACGAGTAAATTCACAGAGGTTTGGTTCTGTGATTCTGAAATGTTGTCGAAGGAAAAACTGGGGAACGTCCATGATGGAGGCAATATCTTCCATCCAACCTCCTGGTAAGATTCGTGCTCCCACTATAACATTTAAATGTTATTAAATCACTTCCTCGTTACTGAAACTCAATAGATGCATTCTAGTTTTCCTCGCTACGGGTAGATAGCTCCTCTTGTCGCACTTCCACACTTCGTTCTCTTGTTTCCTTGGGGATTTCGATCGTTATTCGCAAGCAATGTGCCTTTGTTCTTGAACTTCCCACTTCTACTGTGTTGTATCATTATTTTGTGGAAATCCATATTTTAATGCATTTTTAGTTTTCTCGGGTAAGCAAATTTGTAGATGGTCGGTTTTGACAATGATCTTTGTCATATTTGGGTATTCTTTTAATAATGACTAAATATCATTTCCTTATCTTGGGATTTGTCTACCCACCTCGATGAGTTCTTCGATTGTACCTTGTCCTGACTAAAACCCATAACCCCACTGAGGAGAATGGATACCCATTCATACTTCCTCCTGTGGAACCCTGAATTAGCGATACCTCTCGGGTTAAAATTTCTATATCATTCCACAGACGATGGTTTGCGGTTTTGCATGGTCTAGGTTGTGGTTTAAAGTATACTTTTCCTTTCTTTTAAGTAGGTTCCTGTGGTTTTTAAAGATAATAAGTATCCTCATATTGTTAGTGTATAGGCTCACGAAGCTCATGTTTAGTATAGATACATGTCTGCAACTTGTCTGTTCCTCTGTATAACTGTATGAAATTCTCTCTTTGTTTGCTCGATGTGATGTCGCAATTCCTATACTTTTATGAAAGTGAATTGTTTATGAACCCATCTCTTTTATTCTGGATACTATAACTAATGATGGGGCCCTGTTTGTTGCGAGGGTACCCATTAGCTTGATCGCATTCACTCCTCCCCTTTCTAGGGTCGCTATTCATAAAGGATGCCTACCTATGGCGAATCAAAGATAAGTAAATGATTTCACCCAAAAATTATCTTGTATGTTTGATAAAAGAAAGTATTCAAGTTCGGTGAGACCTATATTCCATAACTAACAAAATGCTTCGCTCCTTTTATAGGTCGAAGTGGAAAAATGGCGTTAGATCTAAATCGGGTCCAGCTCAAAGAGGTAATCTGGTGTCTATTAAGAGAATTCTTGAAAGATCTGGAAAGACCTAGTGGTGTTGGGTTATTACCCTGGTTTTCTTGGCATACGACTGATACCGAATCATTAGATGTACATAATTGCTTTAAACAAGGGTTGTAAATTTCTTTTTTTATTGAGGTTTGTTGATAATCTCTGCATAGCAATCTTCCAGACATAATTTATATTGGGTAACGCATCAGAGGTAGAATACACAGTGAATCGATTTTAATGAAATCCTTATTTGTATTAGTTGTTGATTAAATTGTTTCATTTAGAGTAAATCTTGTGGTTGTGGTTATATGTATAGACTCCTGAAAATTTGTTCCAGATCTCCTTAAGGGTTAATCCAACTTCTAATCTGCCACATAATTTTTGGTTGTGGAAAGGGTAGACAACTCTTGGAATACATAATGCATAGAATATTATGATAGATGTCAATTTCCATGATTTTACTTTCGATTTTAGCATATGATAAATAAAAGGGGTTTTCCAGATTTCTTTAACTTTCAATTTTTTTTTATTCTTTACACAATTAGTATTTCATTTGCATGTTGCATACGAGTGATCAGTAAAAGTCATATAATACAAGAAAAAGGAAAAAACGTATATCATATCGACCTATCTGGTGTAGATAGTTTACTTCTGGTTTACGGTTTTCCAAATGTATGTATAATATATCAATACACAGGTGTTTGATCCATAAGATTTTTATTGTCCCATACTTTGCTTCGATTCTTAAATGTATTAAAAAGGAAGTCTTTGTTAAGGGGCATGATTGTTCTAAATTTTAACTGAAGCGATATATCTAAACGTTATTTAGGTACAGATTTACTCAACTCTGATTGCTCAAAGTTATAATTGTTTAATGTCTCAGTCACAGAAATAAACCTATACCTATACAGATCGGTTCTCCTCAGGCATGTTAATACACTGATCGAATACAAATTTAAACATATCCTATTGATGGATCTGTTCTCTTAAGTTTAATCATATACAGATAAATTTTGCCTAGTATTATAGATTTCGGGAGGGACCAATCTAGAACTTAGACTGTGATTGTACATTCCATACAACGAATAGATGACATCCGCGAAAAAATATTTTCAACTTAGTACAGTAAAATGCATAATATCAGTTACACACAAAAACATCCAAGAACAGAGTAGGGAGGTTTACATATCTTAACCAACATGTGAGAAGACAAAGAAAACAACCACGTTCCTCCCAACCGTAGAATAAATAAGCCAACACACTTGCCTGATTCACCCCCTAGCCCGACCATGAATCCATGAGGGAAAATTTGGAAGACTCCTCCTCAACAATGTCCTTCACTTTTTCACAGATTCCTCTTGCCTCACACTCACTCTGTAGTTTTCATAACAACAAGGGAAAAATCAATAGTCTTCTTTCCCAACATACTTGGCAGCGTCGTGCCTCCTCACATATGCTCTTTATTCATCAAGAAATCCTTTTCCCTAGGTCTTTTCCCTCCCTTGGGAATTTTAACAGTTTTCTAAATCCCTGATTTCTAGGGGTTGCTAATGGCCAAATGTTTGATTTTCCACTTGTAATAATCATCCCAGAGGTAGTTCCAATAGGTTCCCCACTCATGGAGTCATGGTCAACTGATTTTTTTTAAATGGTTGTTCCATTTGTCCTTCTGCAATCAATATAAAATATTATATTTTCATACAAGTGTCATAGTCAAATAGTTAGTTGGGTCAAATTATATCTCTGCCCAACAGTCATAATAATTAATTACAATTATTAAATTTGAAATTCGAAATTGCCATAAAAGGAAAAAAAAATTCCAAATTCGAATTTACTAAAAATGGAATAATTTTTCCAAAAAATTATATTTCAAAAAATACTTTATTTTGGGATGTCACACTCTCCAATATATGGAGGTGGGAAATACATTGAGCTGCTGACATATCTCCATAGAAAAAGCCTTATCACAATGTAAACACAATTCCTCTGTAAAAAATATTTTTGGCTATGTGATTTTACATGTGCCTTTGCGGAGAGCGGAGATGTGGAAGATATAACTGCACTGAATGTAGACGTATGTCCATATAAAAATCCTCTGGAAACCTTGTGAAAAATTCCTCGTAAAAAATATTTTAGCGTGGATATTTAAAAAAACAATACATTTCACAACTCCAATTAATTCAAGGAAAAATAAAAGTCTCATATTTACTAAAATGATGTTTCCACACACATGAATCACCTTTGAAATATTCCTAGTCGTAAATAGAAACCATTTTCCAACACATGGAACAACGACACATTTTCTCTGCACTAGTTTTAAATGAATGCGCTATGCTAGTAAATGCAAGCAAATTAACCTACCATGAATGACCTATCCATAATTTAAATCACATGCCATGCCACAATCCATTGTACAAAATTATTGCAAATGACAACATGCCAAAGAACCACAATGCAGGGATCTGAGACAATTGGTATTAGTTTTCTGGACAATTTGTTGCACTAAGATTGTTGTTAGACCAACAACTGCAAGAATTAATCTCCACCACAATTATGAGAGTTAGGATCCACTAGAGGGGGTTAAACGCTCACGCGAAACCCATGGGAAGCGTTGAACCCAATGTCCAACAATATCCGCCCACCACTCATTGGGAAAATTTCAAACTCGAGACATGTAGTTGTAATACCATTTGTTGGACTATGATTGTTGTTAGAACGAAACCTCCAAGCATTAATCTCTACCACGATTGCAAGAGTGAGGTTCCATGAGAGGGGGTTAACCCATGTCATGAAACTTGCTAGAAGCACTGAACTCAATGTCCAACACAATTGGTGTTAGGTTTCTACATAGGAGTTGAAAATAAACCAAATTTTCACTTTTCGAGGTAAAAACATGTACAAGGAATAAAATATATTTTTATGTGGAGTGTGAGCAAACTATCAAACAAAAATCCTCCACACATAATCAAGACTACTTTTCACAATGCAATATTGACCATCTGCTATAGAGAAATCATATTTTTAGATTGCATGAATGTTTTCATGTACTCTTGCACACTTTTTGTTTGATGCAATCGAGCCCCCATTTCATTTTTTTAACTCTTCCATTGAATTGTGGAATGGAGAAATACATCATTTCATGGTTTGTATTGACAAAAAATATATAAATGCATTGTAATCATATCAATATGAACTAGGATCCCTATTTGTTGCAAGAATTACATCAATTTCCTAACATTAAGACGTATCTTTTGAAAATGAATCTATCTCCATCTTGAAATATAAATAAAAGTGATGGAGAACTATAAACCCATATATGTTTTCCTATTTTATCCATATATATCTATATGATATGTGGAGGTGCACATGGGCCAAGGAGGCCACCTAGGGGAACACCCACCTCGGGTGCACAAGTCAATCACCTAGGCGCAACACTTCTTCACCTTTTGATGATGAATTAAATATATGTAAAATAAATGGTTCTCTTGGTATATAAGGTGAACCGGGACCTAAATAAAGCATTCTTACCTTTTCTTCTGAAGCTATGTGTCTTGGTTGTTTTCTTTTCTGAGTTTGCATTTTACATTCATGACAATTTCATTTCTAGGGTTTTCTGAAGAATAACGAGTGTGCCTCCTAGTTTCCAAGTGTTGTCTCATCACTTTCGCCATAGGCCAATTCAAAGATATTTTCCTCTGTGATGTGTCCCCCTTGGATTGTCCAGATTTTCTGCTCGGTATCCCATACCAAACCCAAAGAAATGTTATCTATCTAGCCAAATCCTACCAGTACAAAATTACCAAAGAAGGCCACACTTATATCTTCACTGGAGCAAAACCCAAACCCCCTTCTACCAAAGAAAAAATCCCACATGTACACCTAAACCAATGTGTCTCTCTCTGTTTGGTGCACCCAATAACACCAAACAATACCACGCACCTTGTTCCTGGAACTATGACTCCCCTCCTCCATGAGTTCATAGAGGTATTTCAACCTCCCGAGGGACTTCCCCCCTTCCACCACATTGACCATTCCATTCATCTCATCCTCATATATGTCTTACCTAACACCCCCACTTATCGGATATTCCTTACCTAACATCCCCACTTACCGGATGTGCGTTACCTAACACCCCCAGGGAAAACGAGGAAATGTAAAGACAACTAACCAACCTCATCAACTCTGGCCACATCCAACCTTCATCTTCTCCCTGTGCTTCTGCACCTAAACGAGATACCTTATAAATACACCTTGTCACTGATTACCAAGCCTTGAATAAAGCCACAATAAAAAACCGTTACCCCCTTCCCTGGATTGAGGAACTGCTCGACACCCTCCAAGGAGCTAAGTGGTTTACTAAATTGGATTTGACAACCGGCTACTGTCAAGTTCAAAGAAACACCATGACAAACAAAGAAACTTCATGTCCTTTCAACTAGGGGATCAAGTCTCGTTACACTTGGATAATAAGTTCTTCAAAGGACACCATCACAAGCTTCTGCCAATCAGATATGGTCCATATACAATAATCGACAAGATTGAAGAAAATGCATATATGTTGGATCTGCCACCACAACTCGGAATACACAATGTCATGAATGTAAATCACTTAAATTTGTTTTAGCCTTCCCTCTTGGAATAACTAGTCACCATCACTCATCCAGTCGACAACATTCACGATTTCCAACTCCCATTGGAAAAAGACATGATACTGGACACTTGAAGTCTCTCTACAAGACACGAGACTTACACTTCATATCTGGTAGCCCACCAAGGACAAACTCAAGCTCAAGGAAAGTGGATCACAACTAATGTATTACACAACAAGTTTCCACATCTTCTCATAGAAGCCGAGACGCTTCCAAATCTAAATAGGCAGGGATTGGGCCAAGGAGGCAACCTAGGCGAATGCCCACCTCGGGCACACAAGTCAATCACCTAGGTTCACCACTTCTTCACCTTTTGATGATGAATTAAATATATGTAAAATAAATGGGTTCGTTGGTATATAAGGTGATTCGAGACTAAAATAAATCATTCTTACCTTTTCTTTTGAAGATATGTGTCTTGGTTGTTTTGTTTTCTGAGTTTGCATTTCAAATTCACGACAATTTCATTTTTAGGGTTTTCTAAAGAATAACTAGTGCGCCTTCCTTCATGGATGCCTCCTGGTGACTCTGTTTTCCATGCTTCCACCTTTGAGAGCAAACTTATCTCATTAGCTATATCCTCTCTCAGGGAGAAGGGAGGGCACACCAACTGGGGTTTGCACCCTTGTTGGTTTCTTCTTTGTGGGAATGAAGTGAGTGCACCGTCTTCCATGGATGCATTGGGATTCTTCCACTAATCCCCGGAGGTCACTATGAGATCGCCAAAACCTCTTGGCCACTCTCAGGTCACCCCAGTTTGGATTCCCATTTGCTTGGTCCCCCAAACTAATGGTGTGTATTTGTGCCCCTAAGGAGATTTTTTGGTCATAAGTTTAACTATGGCTTGCGTGGTCACCTTCTCTTGTAGATCGCCTTCTTGGGAAGATCAACACAACACATAATTGCATTGAGTTTGGGCATATATTCATAGAAAAATCCTTGGGACAATATATATAAAAAATAAATTTGGTTAGGATATTTCTGAAATATAAATACACTACCAAGGTGAATTCCATTGATTCATTGTGCCAAACTATTTGAACTGTGGGGTTGCCTAAGTTCACCACAATAAATGGTATAAATTCACCTCACAAGTATTGAAAAATGAACAAGTCTTTGTTGCATTGGTGATATGCCTCTTTGCAGAGCGGTCTTTTGGAAGACATAACCACACTCAATGCCCTCATATGTTCATAGAAAAATCCTAGAGACAACATGAAAAAAATCCATGGTCCAAAACTATTACAAGTGTCAATGCACAAATGCATTACAATGCAAGGATGCCAGAGAATTGGTATCAATTCCCTGCACATGAACTCAAAATAAACCAAATGTTCACTATGCTAAGTAAAAAACTATGAAAATCATGGAAGATACAACAATGCGAGATGCAAACAAATATCCGAATAAAACATCTCCACACATAAGAAACAATGCATTGGACATCGCAATATTCAACATCTCCTACAAATAAATCATCTTTTTAGATTGGATGAATTTTTTCATATACTCTTCCACAATATTTTTTTGATGCATTCCACCTCCCGCTTGCATTTTCGTTACTCTTCCATTGAATTGTGGAATGGATCAATACATCTTTTCTTGGTTTGTATCGACAACAAAGATATACACGCATTGCAATCATATCAATATGGATTAGGATCATATTTCATTCAATAATTGCATTAGATTCCTGACATTGAAACATATCTTTTGAAAAATGTATTTATATACATCTTCAAAGGTAAATGAAAATGTGAAAGAAATAACTACACCGAGTGCCCACATATGTTCATAGAAAAAGCCTCCGAAAAACATGGGAAAAATCCATTCTTCCTAACTATTGCAAGTACGAATGTGGGAAAGCACCAAAATGCATGGATTTCCAAGAATTCGTATCAATTATATGCACATGAATTGAAACCAACCAAATGTTCATTATGCCAAGCAAAAACCTATACAAAGTACAGAAGATACAAATATGTGGGATGAAAAAAAATAGCATGAGATAAGCTACTTGCACTTTTATGAAAATACATAAATTAATATGCGGGAAAACTAGTTCATTCTTACCCTCTACGTAGATTTGTAGAAGCTGATATTCATGTCTTGCAGATCGCAAGTTGAAAAACTTACAACTTCCAACAAGACAAAGAACCCCATCTTTCCATATCATAGCACACTATATGATGATCAAATGCAAACAACTCAACAATTCCTTACAACAAAAGAACTCAATTAAAAATATTTCCAATCCATAAAATCCCTAGCACAAAATTATGTCATATAGTACATAGAAATCCCTTCAAAATATATGGATAGTACTAAATTTAAAGAAAAAGTGTAAGAGAATAAATACATTGTATAATAAATTCAATTTTATATTGTTTGGCCCAAAAATTTCAATGTCCCCATTCAACAATTCACACAATGGAAAGCATCGGAAACCGAGATCTTGTCAAAACATACAGGCACCTCTTCCAACCATCCAATATAATTAAATTTCTTATTAAATTCATGCCACAAGGCGGACAATAAGATCTTGTTTTGAAGGAACAATAGAAGACAATGAATAAAATTGAATGGGTCACAACAAAGTTAAACTATGCAAAAAAGCTATAAATTTTTGGTCAATGAAAAAAAAATCATGGTTAACTAAAAAATAGACCTAGGCCTCTCTGAGGGACTAATAATAAAATTGATTTAGATAAGGTCTCTCTTTGATGTTTTGCTATGTTGATTAATTGATTTAGAGAAGGTATATTTTTTATGTTGTGGGATGTTGATTAATATTTAGCTGAGGTGGTTGGGTAGCAAGTTGTTATCCTCCATGCTTGGGTTCAATTCCCTCAAAGTGGACATCTTTGTCTCTTTTGGACACATCACCCCTAGGATAGGCATCATCCCTATGAGTTCTAAGATTTAAGTACCACAATTCGAACTTATATGCATTAGACATTCCATCAAAAAGTAAAAAAACCAATTAAACAATTATTGTAATAGAAATACATTCCCTTGTCTTCATCTTTAAACTATATTTATATGATGAATAAATAAGTTTAAAAAATTTCAAGACTACCTCTATTTTAATAGCAGATATATCCTTTATTTTGATAAAATCATGTCTATTTTAATTAATTAAAATTATTGCAACACCATATATAATCTATGAGATACATTTGATAAAACAATGTCAACCCTACTATATGACATACATTTGATAAAATAATGTCAACCTACTATATGACATACATTTGATAAAATAATGTTACTCTATTAGAGTGGGTATGATATAGGAATAGGATATTATGCTTAACAAACATTTTGTTAATTGGGAAATGATTTATAAGTATGTGGATTGATGGAATGAAGTTTTTTAGTATTCATTATCACTTTTAATATTATATTTTAATATGTAAGTTGTTTGGTATTTTATTTTTTTATGATAATACATTTTATGTTAAAATTTTATTTTTAATTAAAATATTTTATATTTTTCATAATAATAAGATTGGTAAGTGAATTTAATAGACATAAACTTAAATTAAACCATTATAATTTTTATGATATAGATGAACTTAAGTTAAACCTTTATAATTATATAAATGAATTTATAGAAAGGGCTCTCTTTAGCAGAACATTATTTTTTCATATGAGTTTCTTAAGGGAGTTGTGAATATTGTTCATGTTGGTTGAAGTGAGTAAACACATAATAATAACATAATATTATTTCTTCTTATGAGTTTTTTAAGTTAGTTGTGGATATTGTTCAGATTAGTTAATGTGAATAAACACATAATAATAAATTGACATAGTTTAAGATTTTTTAGTTGAAGTGAATAACACATAATAATAAAGTAGAACAGATTATGAGACTGTCCAAGATATTTTCTTAATTCTCAATTATATAAATACATTACTTATCCCATATTTAAAATATTGCAATTCAACACTAATAATCCCTCATCATGATTCATTACAGTGACATTGCATTTGGTTCAACACCAAAAAAAAAAGCTGATTTTAATAAAATACGATATGTTTCTGATCATGTAGACTATATTGATAATTTAAATTGTATATAGACCATGTATATTGATAATATTCTCTTTAACATAATATTATTTCTTCTTATGAGGTTGGTAAGGGAGTTGAAAATATTGTTCAGATTTCTTGAAGTTATTAAACACATAATAATAACTTGGCATTGTTAAAAAATTTCAGTTGAAATTAGTTATTAGTAAATAACACATACTAATAAGTAAAACGGATTATGAAACTGTCAAAGATATTTTAGTAATTCTCAATTATATAAAAACATTACGTATCCCCAAATTTTAAATATTGCAATTCCACACCAATAACCCCTCATAACCCCTCATCATTCAACAGTGGCATTGCATTTGGTTCAACACTAATCTCCTGTTCCCACAAAAAAAAGAAGCTGATTTTAATGAAATACAATATGCTTCTGATCATGTAGACTATTATATCTTATCACATAGACCATGCAATATGTATTACATATTACATGCAATATGTATTACATATTACATGTAATATGTATTACATATTACATGTAATATGTTAATACATATTACATGTAATATGTAATACATATTACTGATTTTAATGAAATACAATATGCTTCGGATCATGTAGACTATTATATCTTATCACATAGACCATGCAATATGCATCTTCCTATATTTATAATTTAGATTGTGTAATATGTAGCTTGCATCTTTCTCAATTGCTAAACCGAACACGGGAAAACTTAACTGTCTCCGAAACAAATAATGTAAGAAGCAATAAATAAATAGGTGACACCTATTTACGATTCGATTTTTTTAACATTAGAATAAATGGAGAAACCCAAGGTTCGAATTGAAAATTATATGATACCAATTAATAATTATAAATGAAGCCATATCTTTTTCCATTATTAGTTTTCTCTAAGGAAATCTCAAAAGTACAATGAACTGGCAACTAACAATCACCAGAGAAGCTGCATCATTGCATAACATGAGGCATCATTGCATCATCAGTTCTCTTTTGGTTTGTTTCTGGAGCCAAGCGGACGGCCCTTTCTGATGGATTGCTGATTGATGTTACTGCTACTGTTAATGTTCCCTTCACAATCCTTGCTCTCGCTGTGTTCTTGGACCGTTTGGGGTTCGCTGTACTGTTCGAAAGGTTCCAGAGAACTAAACGCAGCTTCGTTCTCGGGGCGAACAGCAGAGGAAGACTTTGACTCCATTGCCGACGAGGGATTCGGCAGCGGATGAAGGATTCGGCTGTAAGGGAATAATAAAAAAATGTCGATGGACATCCAAAGGAGATATGTGGCAGAACTGATCAAAATGGAAATGCTACTTAGATCTTTCAATAAATCCCAAACCCTAGTTAGAACAGGAATGTGTTTTGAATATTTATAAATAAATAAATTTAGCGTTCCATTGCATATTGTATACAATGTCAATTGTATACAAAAGCTAATGTCAATAATAACTGTGATAAGGTCATTTCAATAAGAACTGTAATAAGGTCACTATATGATTCTGAAGATATAGACCAAGTTTGTCAGAAAATAGATTCCATAAAAAATTTCATGAACAGTAACAAACCAAAAATACATACCTTAAAGAAGGTGGTGCGATGAAGATGAGCAAAGACTTTTCTGGATTAATAATAATAATGCTTTACCAAATTGAGGCACTGTTTCTGTTACCATATGTCTAATCCATGGGGTTTCTTTCTTTTTTATAAGCTAAACTAAGCTAAATTTCATTACAATTACAATTTACAGTTTGGAGGGTTAGTTGGTTAGGTTCAACAATTAATATTGAAATTGTTGAGTTTAAAGGAGTTTTACATGGGACATGTAGATATAACTTAAAACATTAAATTAATGATAAAATATTTAAATAATAATAATAATAATAATAATAAATAATAATATTGAGGTTATCAAGGTTTTAATATATTATAAAATATAATAATATCTTTAATATATTAATATGGGGTGTTTTTCCCATAGAACTTCAATTCTTACAAGTAACATGTTGAGCTCTTAAATGAATCAAGTTAACGAAAAAAAACTTAGGCTTTCTACAAAATATGGTTTACCCTTGGTACCATTCTCGAAGAAGTAGGGAGTGGGGTTTCTAGGCTTTATTTCAAGGAAAAATATTATAATAATAATATATTAATATATTTTATAATATCAATATTTTTAATACTTTAATATTAATGTATTAAACTCGCATAGATCATCTTAACATCTTTTGAGGTGGAAATCTTTTTTAGAGTGAAAATTTCAAAACTTGAGGAAACCTTAAAGGTTTGCACATACATAGATTTGATCCCTCTCAAAAATTGATAGATACAGGTTAAGATGGATCTATGGTGGTCAATATTAAATTTGACTACTTAAGTGCATCAAACCCCTTGAGAAATCTTAACAACATCCAATCATTTTTTTAATATAAATAAAATAATAAAAATAAAACTATATTAAATTTCATCATATGAAATAAATAAAAATTGATTGAGTGAAAACATAAAAAATAGTGATGTGTCAAATCAAGAATAAAAATAAATCTATATTAAATTTGATTATGTTAAATAACTTTTTTATATCAAAATAAAAGATTGACACGTTAAATCATTTTTTATATATAAAACAAATTTTTTTTATTAGTGTCAAATAGTTGTAAATATAAATAAAATTTAAGTTGGAGAAGGTTACACAAATAACTCGGACATAAAGTGAGTTGAACATGTAAAAAATGATAAAGTGGGTTTTAGGACATAAAGCGAGTTGAAAATGTCAAACAAGATAAAGTTGGTTTTAGAATTGATGTGGGTTTTAAATGTTTTAGTAATTATTTAAGAGAAATGGTTAAGTCTAAATGTTTCTTGTGTTACAAAGAAGAGAGTGTATACACAAATTTGGTGTTTTTATTGGTCCCTCACCTTAAAATTAGATTATTATTATTATTATTGATGATTTATAAGGGATAATGGGAGGCTGAAAAGGAGGGGTAGGAATGGCTCAAAAAGGGTGAGGGGGGAGAAGAAAAGGAATATTGAGTGTCCTAACATTGTCCTATAAGTTGAATATATATATTTGAGTAATATTTATGTAATACTTGACCTCATAAATGACATTAAAAGTCAAACTCCGAGTTAAAAATAAAATAGAGTTAACTATCTATGTTTATCTCATGGTTTTGGATCTAAAACCGCGTAGGATTCAACCAATCACAAAAGTGGAAATTTTTTAATTGTTTTTTGATGGGTTCCCTCTTAAAAACAAAAGGGGCCCATCATTAAAAAAATATCTAGAAAACATTATTAAGAACAAAGGAATGCAAGAAAAGTAAATTAGAGAGTAATGAACTCTCAGTAACATAATAGATTATTAGCCTCTTACACGGTACTACATAGACTTTTATGAGTATCTGATCCAAATGGATCTTATTGTCCATCCACCTCTTCCATTGAATCACCATTTTGAGCATGTGGTTTTGATAAACCATGATATTCACTCTTTTGATGTGGAATGGAATGTAATGTCATCTTCAATTGTTAATTAAAGACATCATTTGATGATTTCCTAATGGGGTTAGGGCCCTAACAAATAGATCATCTTAAATAGACAAAGTATATCTATGCAAAATGCAAAAGTCCCGAGGCATATAAGCACAACTATGTCTAACCATAAGTAATATAAAATATTGGTTCTCCACAAGGATTGAAAATAGATCAAGTGATCATTTTGGAAAGCAAATTCCCAAGAAGAGCATCGTAATATCGCATCAGAAAAAAAATCCGCACAACCTCAAAAAAACGATAGTTATAAACACATTGCAACACAAAATTTCCAAATAATAAATAAACAAGAGAGCTCAAATTGTTTCAATACCAAGTGAATCGTTTGTACGTACTAAGGTGTCTTTTCTAGGCACATGAAAAAGGTCCTAAACAAAAGTAACCATAAATAGAAACTACCACCCAATTCATATAAAAATCAGACATTTTGTTTGCATAAGTCCTAAATTATTTCCCTTTCCTTCTAAATCCAAGAAATATCAATGCTCCAAAAGTGATTTGGCCTTCCTCTAAATTGCCTAGATTTTCACAAGAAAGTGTTGAACTATTGCAAATGTGGACCCGCAAAATTCTATTCACAAGCATTGAAAATATAGAAGTACTTATTATGCTATCCATATGCCTCTACAATGTATGGAGGTGGGAAATACATTGAGTTGTTGACATATCTCCATAGAAAAAGCCTTATCACAACGTAAAAAATATTCGTTTGTAAAAAAAAAAAATTGGCTATGTGATTTTACATATGCCTTTGTGGACAGAGGAGATGTGTAAGATATAGTTGCACTAAATGCAGACATATTTCCATAGAAAAATCCTCCGAACAACTTGGCAAAAATTCCTCGTAAAAAAACATTTTGGCGTGGATATTTAAAAAAACAATACATTGCACAACTCCAATTACTTCAAGGAAAAATGAAAGTATCGTATTTACTAAAATGATGTTTCCACACACATGAATCACTTTTTAAATATTCCCAATCATAAATAGAAACCATTCGCCAACACATGGAATAACCACACATTTTCTCTGCACTAGTTCTAAATCAATGCGTTCTCCTAGTAAATGCAAGCAAATCAACCTACCATAAATGACCTATTCATAATGGAAACCACATGCTATGACACAATCCATTCTAAAAAATTATTGCAAATTCCAACATGCCAAAGAACCACAATGTACGGATCCGAGACAATTGGTATTAGTTTTCTAGACAATTTGTTGCACTAAGATTGTTGTTAGACCAACAACCACAATAATCAATATCCACCACAATTACGAGAGTTAGGAGATTCAGGAGAGGGGGTTAACCCATGTCGTGAAACCCACGGGAAGATTTGAACCCAATGTCCAACAATATCCCCCCACCGCTCATTGCAAAAATTTCAAACTCGAGACGTATAGTTGTAATACCATTTGTTGGACTATGATTGTTGTTAAAACAAAACCTCCAAGAATTAATCTCTACCATGATTGCAAGAGTGAGGATCCATGAGAGGGGGTTAACCCATGTCACGAAACTCGCTGGAAGCACTGAACCCAATGTCCAACACAATTGGTGTTATGTGAGATCCCCCAAAATAAAATATTTTTGGAAATTTAAATTTATGGAAATTTATTTTGTTTTTAGTAAATTCGAATTTGGAATTTTTTTTCTATTTATGGCAACTCCGAATTTTGAATTTGTTATTTGTAATAAATTATTATGACTATAGGGCAGAGATCCGATTTGACCCAACTAACTATTTGATAATGACACTTGTTTAAAAACATAATATTTTATATTGATTGTAGGAGGACAAATGGAACAACCATGTTAAAAGTAGTTGACCATGACTCCATGAGTGGGGAACATGTTGGAACTACCCCTAGGCTAATTCTTACAAGTGGAAAATTAGTGATTTTGTCATTGGCAGCCCCTGAAAATCAGGAATTTAGGAAGCTGCGAAAATTCCCAAGGGAGGGAAAAAAGACCTAGGCCATTCATAAATAAGCATATGTGAGGAGGGAGGATGCTGCCAAGTATGATCGGAAAGAGACTATTGATTTTTTTTCCTTTCTTTTATGAACACTGCATGAGTGTGAGGCAAGAGGGAGCTACTGAATTGAAGGACATTGTTGAAGAGGGATTTCCAAGTTCGCCCTCATGGACTCATGGTCAGGCCAGGGGGTGAACCATGCAAGTGATCTTGGATGCTTGGTTCTACGGTTGGGAGGAACGTGGTTGTTCCCTTTGTTTTTCTGCGAGTTTAGTTCATATATGCTACTCTAATCCTTATCTATCTGAATGATTTTATATCTAATGTACTGTGCATGTTAAATCTGAACTGAAATGGTTTCTAGTATTTGTTTTAATGATCGTATAATTGATGTAAGTCATCTATTGTATCTAAATTTCAGTATTTTTTCCTCTGTGGGATGAATTGGTTATTTATATAGTGGAATCATTAAAGTTGGTATGCATTCAATAGCCTAGACAAAGGTTGTTCGATTTCATGAAATATAGAGTCCACTTTACTATCGAATATTTTACATATCAATTCTGGAATCATTCCGTAGTAACCTCTACTATGGATTTAGAACATGTACGGAAATATAAAATATATGATATCCTCATAGAATTCAATGATTTGACTGTAGGATTTAAATATGGAAATGTTTCCTAAAATTAAAACCTTAAGTAGAATCGAATATGTATCAATGAACGAACAAATCTATTATAGGCATATATATTTCATTCTGCAATTTTAATTCCTAAGCAGAATCACATATATAGTCGAACTTGGATAGAACCAGAATAATGAAGCACATGGGAATGAACACAATCAAAGGATCAAGAGTAACCTAAACTTAACGATATATTCATGCTATGATCATACTACAGGAAAGCGAAAAAATGATTTCGTTGATACATTATCAACGTATGACACATCTTACATATGTTGTACGTAGAGAGAAACAAAGAATTTTATGGCTCTAGCATTACCATTTAGGATATCTATTAAATTTGCTTCGCATTTTACAGAAAAATATTTTAAGAAATTACAGAGTAATGCAATCTATTCTGAAGATGCAACCGTTCGAAAGACAAGAATCTACAATATGCAGAGACTTGGAGATGCGAGACCCCGCTTCTGAATGATCCTTATTAGGGTAAATTCCAAATAAGAATTGAGTTAACAAGAGACTAATCATACATAGATTAATAAAGTCAAGAAATGATAGCTATTATAATTGTTTTAAATATTTTCGAATACTTTAAATTACAGAAGTAATGTATAGAACACCGAGGATAAGCTATTTCCAGACAGAAAAATAATATATTCCTCCATTACTAAGATTAACATATTTAAGAGTTTTCCCAACCATAAACTTAGATCTGTTTTCGCTAATTTCTAGCATTAGCACATCTGTCATTTCCCTACAGCATGCTCAGTTGTATATTTCTCCTTAAATGGAAATTTAACAAAAAAAAGCAAACGAGATTTAACCCTCAGACATTCGACATAGGAAATCAGAGCATGAGTAATGTTACTTTTAGCAACAGAAAGCTACAAACAGAATCATGACCTCCATGATTTGAATTAAGAAGCAAGTTGAGAGCCACATTTTGGAACCTGAGTACCTTTGTCATAATGAGTAGAGGTCGGATACCTGCATCATGAAGTGGGCATACCTAGTTTTTTCCATCACAAAAAACATTAGTAAAGTACAGAGTAGGACTGTAAATATAGAATCGAAAGGGTAAATTGATAACCACCGTTATGCCAGAATACTTAACTTAGGTACCGAATCACCGTGGCCTCCATTTGTTGTGGCCTTGTCTTGTAATCAACCCTGGATGAGTGGAGGATGGTCCCTGGAACTTCTAGTGGGTACCCTTGCAACAAGCAGAGTCCCAACATTAATACAGAGAATCCCATTTATACAGAATTAAACAATTACTTTGAAAAATAAAATAGCATTGCGAACTCAAGAGTGAAATCTTTTATTAAAACCCTTTACAAACAGAAAACGAAGAACATAAGGAACGACATCATACACAAAGTCAATAGAATCTCTCGTGAAAAGTACCCTAACTTTGTAAGAGATAAACTCCCTGTAAACCACCACCTTACCACCAATAATATGCATCAGTGGAAGAGGAGAAACAAAGACGTTAAGAATCTGGCGTGACCCTATTTTTCTCTCCTGGAGCCTTTCAAATATGATCCACATGGTAAACAAAAAAGAATGAACCAGAAATAAACCCACGGGGTACAAACAGTGGACGCGAGGTATGACTTCAGGTTCACAGAGGTAAGGAGTAGTGACTCTCGGATACAACGAGAAACATCTTCTACAGTCCATACCAAAATAGAAAGGAGTAACGTGTAGACTCTGAACATAAGTGTTAGAAGTAAAGAGGGAATTTAGATTCATAGTAAAGGTTACAGTAAGTAAAGTATTTCTTTGCATAAACCAAATAGTGAACTATGTTTCGAACTTGAGATACGACAGTTCCGTTAAAAAAACTTACCAGGTAGTCGGGTGTTGTCGTTGACTTCACCAAAGTTTGCCCACAGAGGCGATATCCTTTCCCTGTGGAGGAATTCATAATACAAAACCCTCTCCCTCGGAGTCACAAGGGAAGAAGAGAGACTACCAAAACCTAAGAGGGATGAGTACCACTCTTTACAGCATGGGAGGTACATTCCATGTGCTAGGGAAAAGTTGGTGCACCAGGATTGGGAAGAACAAGAGGGAGAGTCGTTGGGACTGATGTTTAAGAGGACCCTAATTAATTTCATGACAGAGCCTTAACTCCTCCTGACATGTACATCCATCTCCCTTAACACTGAAGTTAATAACCGTAAATCCACGACTGTCCAGTGAAACTATTCGGTTGCTAAACATTTGTCATTGAAGTTATCTTTCCATTACCCCAATAGGAAGAGGAGGGTCAGTTAGTTTAGTTACATAGAGAATGGTGTGGAATTGGTTGGGGTTCAATTCATTATGGTGGAGGCGAATTGTATCATAAATAAAATGAAGCCATCAAAGAAAACACATTGAAACCACCCATAAATCTTCTTTAATATCCTTAAACCTCTTCCTGGTACGTATTATATCTAGGATTTGAATTATGATGTTGACACAGCTAGGTAGAAGTACAAGTATTAACTCTGAGGGATATAAACTTATGCACAAAATCCAAATAGCCCGATTCTGTTAAACAAGGGAACACACATTCAAATTCTAGTGTATATGTAGATATGGGTATTGTATTAAAGTCTTTATAGTAACATATGAGTTAGAAAAATACTTGTATTCGATGGGAACCTCTCTTAAGTTTTGAGCTAGTATGTTATAAGGTTATTCAAAGAAAAAAAAAATGTAAGTACCCATCATACGAGTTGATTAAACAAATATAAATGGTAAATAATGTACCAAAGAAAAAAACATTATGATAAATTCGAGGTTCATTACATATGGTATCAGAGAAAAAGTTACAACATTGGGCATGAATAGGACCACTGTAGTGCTTAGTATATATTCTATTTTATATAAAAACTAATAAATCTTTTGGTTACAAACAAAAAGATTTTTCTGTTTTGGTGATTAAGTATATCAACTCAGGACAATGCAGAAAATAGGATGGAAGAAAATCCACAACAAAGACCTCCTCGGGATACAAGGCAGAACAGTGATGGAAGCTCACCCACAGAAGTGTTGGAAACAATGAGGAATCTGATTGTTGAACTACAGATCTTTAAAGCCAACAATGAAAAATTGAAGAAGGAACAACAAGAACAACACGGGATAAACAAAGTCTTTCTCTGTAGTATAGTGACCAAGAAAAACCCTAAAGACAATAATAACGACGAAGAAGTCAGAAAGAGAGCCTCCAAGAACTCCGGGATAGAAATAGAAAAAGGAGACAATTTTTCTGAAGGAACGCCTCCAGCTGAAGATGGAACTAAAATGGACAGAAAAAGAAAACAAGTAGACCACCTTGAAGGAGAATTTAAAAATATTAAACCTGCTATCTTTGATGGAGAGTCTAGGATAGGAGAAGAAGCAGAGGCATGGATATTGGACATAAAAAATTACTTCCAAATCTATAACTATTCCAGCAACATGAAGGTCAGGATGGCCATCTACAATCTGAAAGGGAAGGCCAGTATTTGGTGGCAAGATCTGAAATTGGCCAAGGGCCTAAAGGAGAAACAATTGGAATGGTCTGACTTTAAGAAGTATTTCAAGAAACAATACCTTTCTGAAAATTATTATGAAAGGAAAATGAAAGAATTTTATGAGTTACGACTCAGATAGATGACGATGGAGGACCTTATAAATAAATTTCTGGAACTGTTAAGGTTTGTACCGTACATCCGAGAGGATAAGCTAAAAATTGAGTGATTCTTAAGCTTCTTACCATAGTCCTACAGGGACAAGATTAAGTTTGACAACCCCAAATCCTTGAGTGAAGTATTCAAGAAAGAACAAATATGCTATGATCAGTATAAGAAATGGGTGGAGTTTCCCAAAGCCTGGAAGGATAAGAACAATGATCGAATGAACCAGCTGAAGAAGGGATACCAGCCATCTCTGCATCGAAATACAGTAAAAGTTTCTCGAGAAACGATCCTCATTTCAACCACCCGAATACGCTGAGCAGTGGTAAACCGGTAAACCTGGGAATGAAGAAGTTTGGGGACAACTCCCGCGAGCCACTAAAGTGTTGGGAATGTGGAGAGCCTCATCTAAGGAGGAACTGTCCAGGATTGATTTCAACAAACATAACTTTCGTTCATAATATGCAAGAAGCCTTGACAGTGGGAGACGTGGGGAGGAGCCTACATCGAATAAATGCAACCATTGATGGGTGACAAGATGACCACCAGTCCTCGGTGGTAGAAATCGAAGGTAAAATCCACGACACTCAAATTTTTGTTTTAATTGGCCCCGGAGAAACATTAACTTATATTAATCCGAAGGTAGTAGAGTCAAATAGACTTAAGATACTCAAGCACGCAAAACCATGGCTTGTGCAACTAGCGACAACTACTAAAAGGAAATTAATTGACTATATTTCGGATTTTGAGTTCATCTTAGATGGTCAACCTATAAGGACCGATCTGAACATCCTACCACTAGGATCTTACGATATGATTATTGGGATGGATTGGTTGGAATGACAAAAAACAATATTAGATTATTATACAAAGATACTTAGCTATAAGGATTATTCTAGCACTACCAGGATATCTCAAGGTATACCAAAATCGGTATCAGTCAGAGAAATTTCAGCGATGCAACTGAAGAAATGTATGAGAAAGGGATGTCAAGTTTATGCCATCCAAGTGACGAATCTAGCAGAAAAAGAAGATAAGCCAAAGTTGGAAGACTTTGTTGTTCTATGTGATTTCAGAGACATGTTTGTGGATGAGATACCAGAATTACCCCCCAGAAGGGAAATAGAATT